>CALNHX010004474.1:0-89032 GCA_940337035.1 Agriotes lineatus | reverse complement strand
TATTATTGTGATCACAAAATCTAAACGTATAATCCAGAGTAAAACCCAAATTTCGCGCATTGTCATCAATAGCAGTGATTGTATCATTAATTTGAATTTGGATAAGAGGTAATACCGCAAATCTGCTATTTCGACCACGGAAATAAAAGACCACGAATTTGGAAAGATTAATATAAACTTAGTTTAACTGTTGGAGTTGTATATAGAAGGCAGGAGTTTTCATATACTGAATTTTTAGATGCCCTTGAAGATGCAGTATCTGTAGTGACACCTCTTTCAAAAGAAATAATTTATCTTGGCGATTTCAATATTGACCTTTTAAAGTATAATGACATTGTTACTGTTCAATTTTTGTCGATGATAGATTCGTTAGGTTATAAACAAATCATAAATGTACCCACACGTATTACCAAAACTAGCTCTACTTTAATAGATTTTATAGTTGTCTCTGTCGATAAAGAAGTTATAAGTGCAGAAGTTGTCAGTGTGCATAACATGTCTGATCATCATTTAATCTATTGTGACTATCCGATTGAAATTTCAAATTAAAAAAACCAATCCTATATTCGTTCCGTGATTTTTGTGAATTTAATTATGATAACTTTAACGCCGATTTGCAGTCAATTCCTTGGCATACAGTTTTTGAAATCGATGATGTAAACGATAAAGTCACTTTTTTGAATAACACTATAGTCAATTTGTTTGATAGACACTCAACTTGCAAAACCATAAAAATTTCAAAACCCCCAGCGCCTTGGTTGACTGCAAATATTAAACTTATGATGTCACTTAGAGATAGAGCTTTGAATAGGTTTAAAAGAAGTAAAAATCCCGCTCACTGGGAATATTATAAATCATTGAGAAATTTTACAACTTTCGCAGTTAGAAACGAGAAAAAAGCTTACCTTGAATTTAAACTACGCAACGATATTAATTCAATTTGGAAAGAATTAAAGAAAACAGATATTTACAATAGGTCGCAACATACAGAAATTCCCCCCAATTTATGTGACGTTGATGAAATTAATAATGCTTTTGTTAACTTCAGCAACTCCAATATTATTGTAGATAAAGAGCTGCTTGATTTTTATAACGGTGGTACATTTACGTATTTTAAATCTAAATTCAAATTTAAAACTGTTAGTGAAAACGAAATTCTGAAAATTATTCTAAATATAAAATCTAATTCTCTTGGTTCCGACGGGATTAATATTAAAATGTGGAATTTATGCTGTCCATTTGTAATTCCCTTTATTGCGCATACAATTAATGCATGTCTATTAAACAACACTTTTCCTAATGCATGGAAAACTGCTAATGTTATACCGTTACCTAAAGTCAAGCAACCCAAGGAATTCAAGGATTTGCGTCCGATTAGTATACTGCCTACACTGTCAAAGGTCCTGGAAAAAATTATGTCATATCAAATTCGTCAACACTTGGTTGAGCATGATGTTCTTCCGGATATACAATCAGGATTTAGACCGGGCTACAGTTGCACCACGACTCTACTAAACATTACAGATAATATATTTTCTGCTATTGACAAAAATAATTTATTACTTCTTGTTTTGATCGATTATTCAAGGGCCTTTGACACAATATCGCATAATTTACTGCTGGCAATACTTAAATTTATTGGTTTTGGGTTGGACGCCATTAAAATTATTGAAAGTTATTTAACTCATCGCTCTCAGACCATTATACTTAAGGAATCTAAATCCAACTCTTTGTCCATTACTAAAGGTGTACCACAGGGGTCAGTACTTGGTCCGCTATTGTTCATAATATACACATTTTACTTTAAAACATCTGTAAAACATTGTGAATATCATCTTTATGCCGATGATTCGCAATTATTGTATGAATTTCCTGCTGACAATGTGGCTGCTGCAAATGTTATTGTCAATGATAATATTAAAAGTCTTGTTGAGCTATCAGAAAAACACTGTCTAAAAATCAATGCTAATAAAAGTGCAGTTCTGCTGTTTGGGAGACCTACACAAAAAAATATTGTAAGAGAGAATATTGCTATTAAAATTAAAGATATATTACTGCCGCTTTCTGATCATGCAAGAAACCTAGGCATTATACTCGATACTGATCTTAGATTCAAGAAGCATGTATCGACAGCATTACAAAAATCTTACGTTAAACTCAAATTAATTTTTAATAATAGATATAGTTTAAACCGCAATGTTAAAATTATGCTTTGTGAATCGCTAGTGTTGTCACAATTTAATTATTGCGATTCTGTTTATGGACCATGTTTAGATGCTGTTGATAATAGGAGAATTCAGTGTATGCAAAATTCCTGTCTTCGACTGATTTTTGGTATACGTAAATATGAACATATTTCGCATAAATTAAAGGAGGTTAAATGGCTGAACATGAATAATCGTCGATTTCTGCATTCTGCATGTTTATTTCATAAGATAATTAGTACAAAGTCACCACCATATCTATACAACAAAATTAGATTTAGAACTGATGTTCATAATCTTAATATCCGTAGAAAAGATCTAATAACACCACCTTACCATAAAACTAGCTTTTACGAACGATCTTTTTCCTACAATATTGCTAATATTTACAATTCTTTGCCTAATAAGCTAAAATCTTTGTCATCAACTTGCTTCAAAAGCCATCTCCACAACATCTTATTGGATAAGCAGCTGCAATAGTATTTTACTTGATTTAAATAATAATTCTGTATTTGCAATATGATATAACCGTACTTCTTACTACTAATCATATTTGTTTAACGGGTTAAGTGGTAGAACAGATGGTATTAGTTAATACCAATCTGAACTTCGCCCTTTTGGGTTTTTGATATAATTGCTCATACCAATGATATATTTTTTTTACATGTATATAGTTTCTTAAACCCAATAAAAGTCCATTATTATTATTATTATTATTATTATATTAAAAGAATGGGAAGTAGCAAATTCTATTAAGCTGTTTAATAAGTTATCGTTAATAAGGTTACAAGCAGTAATTGCATTAGTATGTTTAAACGAAAGATACAATTGGGTATTATCTGAATATTGATGATACACGCAATGTTTTAAAGCTACACAGGCCAGAAGAATAGATTATGTACAGCAATAAACCTAAAATAGAGCTCTGCGGCACACCATATTTAATTGTTAAGAAGGTCGACTGTTTAAATGGCAAAATTACACACTCTTGCCTGTTTTTTAAATAATTTTCAAAAAATTGTAAGGCTTTAGCATCAAATCCTAAAGAATGTAAAATAGTTATCAGAATCTCATGGTCTATTGTAAAATCTTTGGGAAAGTCCAGTAGAATCAATGAAGTTAAATAACATTCATCAGAAGCTTAAATAATGTCGTCAGTTATCTTTAGTACTGCAGAAACACAACTGTGATTAGAGCGAAAACCAAACTGTAAGTCTGAAAATAGCCGATATGTATGGAAGTATGCTCTGATTTGTACGCTACCTTCTCCAAGACCTTTGACACAACAGCAAGAATGCAAGAATTCTTGTGTATGTTAACTTTACTTATGGGCATTACATGAGCTATTTCCATTTATAATTTAAAAATTTATAATTTAAGTACGCTTCCTTTTCATTTCTTACAGATAAAGCTACACGATTTCTTAGTGACTTACAATAATTCCAATGTTCCGGGCGTTTAGACCTTTTAAATCTTTTCTCATGGATGTATTCATTCCATGGTTTCAGTAGGATTAATATCAAAAGTCTAAACAATATCGCCAAGGAAAATTACTGCATCATACGCAATCAACAAATTACGGAAGTTTTCGTCTGCAGTATCAATAAAATTACGGTATCGTCTCTTGTGAAGTTAATAGACTGCTACAATAGCAAACTTACGTTTATCCAAACAAACTTGTATCCACAATTGTTTAAAATCCAAATGATTTTTGACAGTAGTTATAAGCTCAAATTTTAAAATAGTTATTTATGTATTAAGGGCGTTATAATAGATTATCGCACGTGGAAATGCTTAAAACGCGATGCGCAGCGGAGAGCTTGAAATTTCCTGAAAGCTATGGTACATACACCTTTTTATTTCATTTTGGTTTACAGAATGGACAAAATTCAAGGATTCAGTATTTTGGCTACAGACTACTGCGTCATCTTTGTGCTGGCGCTGTAAATGTTTGGTGTGCTATGGTTCCTATGCAGATCGTTGGTGTTTCTATACTACATTTTGTTGGTGTTTGTTATACTGCTTGGCAACTTTGTAGGCCCTAGCGCCATAAAGGTCATTTTACGCCCGTTATCGAGGGCCACTAAACAAAATTATGGTTTCAAAATGAAATAATAGCTATTTATGCAACAAGTGCTAAACGTTGACGTTTATGCACGAGACATGTCTCGTGCATAAACGACTTTTAGCAGGCGTTACATACAATATTTTATCTACGACCTTAATTTTACTGTTATTAATCCATTCTTTTTCTTCAGGTGCCTTCTCCTATCGGAGGTTGGAAATCATGACTGCGATTCTTATTTTATTGGCTGCTATTCGAAATAGTTCGCTGGAACTTAGACCAAACCATTCCCTTAAATTTCTAAGCCAAGATATCCTTCTTCCAACACTTCTTTTGCCCCTTATTTTACCCTCCATAATCAACCTCAACATTTCATAACGGGCTCCTCTTATAACGTGGCCGAGATATTGTAATTTGCGTTCTCAATACTTCCTCCTCTTTGTCCATTCTCCGCAATACTTCCAAGTTGGTAACATGATCCACCCAAGATATTCTTAGCATTCTTTGATAACACCAACGTTCAAATGCTTCTAGTTTTTGTATTTCGGCCTGTTTCAGTGTCCATGCTTCAGTTCCATATAACAATGTCGAGAACACATAGCACTGCAGGATATGAATTCGTATAGTTAAAGTGAGGTCACGACTAGAGAGGACTTTTTTAAATTTTGTAAACGCCGCTCGAGCTATTTCCATCCTTACTCTTATTTCTCTCTTTTGATCGGTGTTTTGAGTAGTCCATGTGCCGAGATATTTATACTCTGTTACCTTCTCTATGCGTGTGTTAGAAATGAAATATCAATTTAACAAAGGTTTACATCTACGACACTTCTAATGTATGACATAATAAACAGTAGGCCTTGGCGCGCGGGCGAATGTTTGCGAAGCCAGTTCTGTCAAGGTCAGTTACGAAAGGTAATTATTAATACTCCACATCTGACTGTATTCATTACATAACGCTTTAATTATTTCAAAAACACTTTACCTGTAACGCAAGAAGTAACTAGAATAACTTTACAACTTCACTTCTAGTTCGAAATTGTAGTTTTATAACCTCACTTCACTTTATACCACAGATGCGCTTAAAGTAAACAACTGATTTCTTTAACCACGCTAAACTATAAAACGTCACTTTTAGTGAAACAAGCTAGTGCTAAAAGGCCTACTTTTAGTAGTGGTCGTAGATAAAAGTTTTTATGCATAAAGAAAGCAAAGCCTTCTCCAAAGGTAGGTACGTCGATCTTACGATCGATATGAAGTAAAGTGTAATTTTCGATATACATAAATAATATCATCATGAGTTGTTATTTAGAAATTTCAGTGATAAAACTTAAATGATAATTATTAAATTTAACATACCTAATCTTTAAAAACATGAAAACCATTCGTGAGTGATTTAGCATTAATGCGAGTAAATGTTAAGGAGTTAATGATTACTAAATAAAATGGTAATTTGGCATATGAAAATAATTAAAATAAAACAAAACAGTGGATTATAAAGCAAATGTGCTCGCCGAATGCACAAAAAAATTTTAATAGCACGTAAAATATGTAGAAGATTAAAATAAATTTAATTGATTAACAAAAATAAAATAAAAATATGAAAATTTGCCAAAGCCAAAGCCAAGAAAATAAATTTCAACTTATTCTGATTGCTCCAGCGATAATCTCAAAACGTGTTTCTGCCATGACAGATAAAGCAATAAAAACAGACGTTCTTAAGTACTACTTAAGAAATTAAACATACTCTTATTAAATATGTACACGTTCAACTTAAATAAACTACAAACTTTGATTAAAATATGTACGTAAACTTTTAGAACATAATTTCTTAAAGCCAATTAAAAATGTTATTCAACACTTCTGGATAAAATGAAGAAAAATATACCGGGTGTCCGTTCTCAAACTCGAACATAGGAATCTAACATTGCATCGAACGTTTTTGTTCCTTCTGCTCGCCAATTCAACTTACAAGAAAGATAATGGTATCAATAGAAAGATAAAATTATTGCACATCAAATGATGCTAATAATAATAATATTCACTGATATAGTAAAGAAATAATCGCACAATACCTAAAAATCAAATGCACAATGTTGATTGCCTATGTTCGACTTTGAGAGTGGACACCCAGTATATATAGTCGAGAGATTCGTAACCACTTAAATTTAAAGAGCCTTGAATCAAGAAATAAAACAAATTTTTAAGCATAAAAGGAAGATATAAAGGTAACTATTTGAGTAATGGGTTATTGTTTCAGGTATCTAGTTCACACTATGTTTATTTTCAGGTATGTCCGTTATTAAAAATGTCGTTTAATACTTATACTTGTTCTGAAGGAACTAATTAAAATTAGCGAGACGTTAATTTGTGTAATTTTATTTTAACATGTTCTCCTGACACGACTAATTGTTTCCACGACACGATCGTAGAAAATAGTATATTAAAGTATGAGTGGATAACAAGGTCTTTAAAACACGAGCGAGTTTTCGAGCACGACGGCGTAGCGAAATAGAGCAAGTGTTTTAAAGACCAGTTATCCACGAATACTTTACGCTATTTTTTATTATACCTCCAATACTGGAAATAAATTACGCACTAAAAACTTAGAAATAATTTTTGTGGTGATAAATCGAGAGGGCATAATAATATTGCTACTATAGTTATGAGAATTATTTACGTTTTTGTCGCGTTTATGTCCGTTGTTGCATTCAGTCGTTTCCTTGACAACCTTTAAAGCTCGGCGAGCTTTAATCGCCTGTATTCGCACGCTCAGCCGTGCTTTAAACGGCGATTCTGATGCAGGTATAATAAATAGTATATTAAAGTATGAGTGGATAACAAGGTCTTTAAAACACGCGCGAGTTTTCGAGCACGACGGCGTAGCCGGAGTGGTCGAAATAGAGCAAGTGTTTTAAAGACCAGTTATCCACGAATACTTTACGCTATTTTTTATTATACCTCCAATACTGGAAATAAATTACGCACTAAAAACTTAGATATAATTTTTGTCGTGATAAATCGAGAGGGCATAATAATATTGCTACTATAGTTACGAGAATTATTTACGTTTTTGTCGAGTCCATGTCCGTTGTTGCATTCAGTCGTTTCCTTGACAACCTTTAAAGCTCGGCGAGCTTTAATCGCCTGTATTCGCACGCTCAGGCGTGCTTTAAATGGCGATTCTGATGCAGGTATAATAAAAAAAATATATGTTACTGCTTATCATTATTACTTAAAATTACAGTCGCGGCCATAACAACCGGGGCAGTTTTTTTGACCTAATTTTCAAAATGCGAAAAGAAGTGCTGACTCTGACAATTCTAATTAATAAATGTCATCAAAAGTTGTTATTCAGAATAAACAATGACTTTTGAAGACATTTATTAATTAGAATTGTCAGTGTCAGCACTTCTATTCGCATTTTAAAAATTAGGTCAAAGAAACTGTCCCGGTTTTTTTGGCCGCGACTGTAAGCTCTTATACAGCTCAGATATTAGTTCAATAGTTCAATAGTCATTAACTGTTTGTTCAATATTATTAATACTGCATGTCACTAAACTAGGTATTGTTAGTCTAGCTATATGATTTTACTTCGACACGAAGTATACGAAGTATTGAAATTACCTCATATCGAAAACCAGTCTGAGTCAAATATCTCTAAAATTCGTACCAACCGACTAATGAACCCACTACACCAAATCTCAGTCTCGGCTGTGCGAATCTTTTGGTGAAGATCCCAGCCCACTAGATCCCTCCCTCGTATTGGGGGGTGCCTAAACGTGCTGTGCGGGGTATGTATGTTCGTATGTGTACACGAATCCGGTCGCCAGGAACCTTCCTGAAGTCGTGGATCGTTTTCATACGATAGGTCCTCCGAAAATGAGGGCAACATCAAGTTCTGAGGTATGGTCGTCGTTTTTTTTATAAATAACTTGTTCATAATATTTCATTGTATTAGCGAAACGGAGTATCGAAGTATTCTTGGAAAGCACAAAAGGGCGCTTTTCTTGGGTGGGGGGTACCGAATATTTTGTTATTTATTTTTGTAATTTTATATACAGGGTGTTAGGGAAGTCAATACCATAAAGCGTAGAGATGAAAGAATGACAAAAATGTAGTTGAAAAGTCCCGAGGCATTTTTTGATTAGATGCAGAGATTCTTCGGGAATGGATGTAAAAACGGTGCCGACAATTTTGGAACTGCTGACATAATGAGCATCCCTTAACATTGTTTAAGTTTATATTATCCTCTGTTACTAAGCAATTGTGCACTGTATGACTTAAACGCTTAACGAATCAAATAAACATTAGCAAATCAAATAGACGAAAACGAAATTATTACATTAAAAATGAAAATTAATTACAGTAAATGCTCAAAGTGTGAGCCATTTGCTCTAATGCAAGCTTCGATCCAGCGTAACATAGACCCCCGTACTGTTTCAAATACTCCCAGCTTGTGACAACAGCACACTAAATTCTAAAAACGGATTGTATGAATATGCATTTCAGCAGTACAAAACATGTATGGTAACATTTTTTAACATCGAGTTGTGAAGAATCTGTACATCTAATCCAAACACTTCTAAGGAACTTTTGACTCCATTCTTACAGTTCTTTCATCCCTACAATTTATAGTATTGACTTCTCTAACACCCTGTATAAAGGGTGACTGGTAATTTATGCAGTTAACTGACAGTACTAATAGAAGGGCCTAAAACAAGCAATGTTTCTTAATAAATGGGTAGTTCAAACCCAATAATAATTAAAGTGCAATGCGTTAATAGTATGTTACATAACAAGTACAAAATACTGTAAATATAATTGCGGGTCCTAGATCTTATTTGAAGTACCTCCACCATCTCTTGTAATTCTTCTCTGCTTTCACTGAACGAATACCTTTTTCAGTAAACTAGAAAAAATACTATGGACTTGTCAGAACCCAGATGAACAAGCAAGGAATGAAATAGATTAGATTATATTTAATAACAAAAATAGAGTATGGACACATGTGCAATTAATACAGAGAATCTAGGTAGCCATAGTCGTATAATAAAGGTGTATATGGACATAGTACAAGGACAAAGAAAAGTAGCAATAAGTAATCCCCACTAAATTAACGTAGAATAGTTGAAAATGCATATTACTGAATACCAGAACAGAAACATCTCAAATGACAGCAACAAAACAGGCATAACGCAAGAAAGAAAACTAATTAAAGATACATTTTGTTGTTATAGGTGAGTGCAGTAGGTTACCAACCTCATTTTCAAAATGGCGTAATTAATATTCAGCGTTCCTATGACGTACGTTTATTTTCAAAATGCTTCTGTTGGTATTCTTAAAGATAAACGCGTGTTGCATCTGCCTGGTTGCGCGTGTCACGTATTCGTCGGCACCGACCGAAAGCACTTCGTCTTCTATCGGCCCTGTCGCCACCGCGTGCTTCATAATGCAACGATAAGCAAGTACGTGAGGCGGTTTTCTTTAAACGAGAGGGTAAAACGTCTGATTAGCAATCAGATTGCTTATGGCTATAATTCACGTTGCTCAGTTTTCAACTAGTTCTATCGGTTCGACTAAAGAAAAGCTCTGCTTCTCAAGTTTCGTTATCTCTTTACTGACAAAGCTATAGTTACATTTAATAAAATCCAAATTTTGACGTAGCTCCGAATTTTTTAAAACGTCAAGACAATCCTTCCTGACTGTGAAGATACTTTGGAAAATTCTGTAACTGTTTCCTCAAATTCTTTAATGTACTGACAACAATACAACGCCGCTTCCAACTATGTTCCCTAGTCATAATTGGTTCATGCGGTAAGGGCACGTCAGGAAACTTTTCCTTAAAATCCTGCACCCTCAAAGGGGCCTTAAATATTGTTTTTGCTATTTGTAATTAACTTATTAACGGATAGAAATTGCAGTCCTATAATTTCGGCTACCCTATTCAGTCTGTGTGCAAGACATGTAACATGAATCAGTTTTTCATAAAATATTTCAAAATTTTTACCAGCCGTAAGCATGTATGCAGCAGCGTCCGAATTCATCAGCAGAATTTTGTCCCGAGGTACTGCATTTGGAAGATAAGAAGATATTAAACTGTCATTTACAAACCGTGTAATCGTGTCACTGTTTGTTTTAGGCAACGCTTTGCATCTTACAGCATATTCCTTAGCAGGAATATCTTCATTTAAGATGCCGAGAACTAAGCTTGCCACATATGATCGGCAACTGTCCGTCGCTGCATCAACAGCGAACCATATATAGTGAGTTCTGCTATCTTTTATCTAATAGACGTGTCTGTCCGGGACGCTGTTTTGTCTGTCTGGGACGCTGTTTCAGCAGCCAAACCGTAAGAGATAGAGAAAAAAGTTATTCAGCTCAGGAACCGAATTTCAATCACGTGACACTTCCGGTTTTCGAGAAATCGCAAAAAAGATCGTTTTTCAAATAGAACGCGTATTAAATAAAAATGTTTCAGCAGCCAAACGGAGCTGCGACCCTCTGCGCCTTAAAACGTCGATCGGTTAGGCAACCACTTTGACACCTTCCAGGTCTGGGTACAGTTTTTATTTAATACGCGTTCTATTTGAAAAACGGTCTTTTTTGTTTTTTTAAATGAGACATTTGTCTCACTGGACTGCTAGTTTCGTTTAACATCGCAATCTTGTCGATATATCGATTCAACTTAATTTTTGTGTAGAGTACTTTCAGCTGCGATATTCCTGCTGCAATATTTTTGTCAAAATAGTTGAAATGTACTATTTTGCAACTTTTTTATCTGTATGTTGGACTGAATCATCATCCTACATAATTTAAAATTCAATTGAAATTGCTCGTCTTCACGAGAGGTGGTTACAATTTTAAATATGCATAAAGCGGTAAAAATATGTTGATTAAGTACAACTTTTGTAATATTTAAAACAGTATACTACTTTAAAAAAGGAAAAAGAGCGTTAAATATGTATAATAAATTAAATATGCGTAAAACCACAAAATAAGGCAAAAAAGCATAAAAAATATATGTTAAATAATTTCAATTTTTTAGTGACACTATCAAAAGTTCTAAGCTGCTATTAACCATTACAAAAAGCATAAAAGCTAGCAAGCCGCTCTCTACTGATGATATACACAGTGTTTTATAATGTTACATAGTAGTGATGTTAAAAAAGTAACTATTCGTTACACGAGTACTCGTTACCCTGCAAGATCCGAAGTAACGGATATCAACTTGCAAAAGTATTCGTTACATTTTTAAAACAGTTACTATAGTCGTTGAGTGAACAAGTGCTTGTTCACCCAACAGTATTTGGTTTAACCTTGCTTTTTATTTTATCGCCATCTTAATATACGAAGCTAAGTTTGAGATTGTGTTGAAAATTAGAACGCTCTCTGAAACTGTAGCTGTTTCATGAAAATATTTTTACGCACATTCGAACAGCGATTGGCGTTCTTATTCTTAGCAAGGACTTTTTTAATGCTCTAAAATGAAATAGGTAATTTCCCGAAGAAATGCTTAATGTGCACGTAAACGAGGCCTCGGATGTTTAGTTACATTTATAATTCTCCGAAAAATGTATTAGCTATGACTAACGCTCTAAAATGAAATAGGTAACTTCCCGAAAAAAATGTTTAATATGTGTTAACATATAAACGAGGCTTCGGGGATGTTTTCTTTCATAGTAGTTTTACGAAAAAATGTATTAACTAATACTTTTTAATGCCGTGAAATAAAATAGGTAATTTCCCGAAAAAAAGTATTAACACATGTTAAAAAACGTGATCAGGTAGGTTACTAATTTGCTATCACGTGTTTTTCCATAAGGTTACTTTGAAAACAAAAGCAGGCCTCTTAAATCAGGTTGTTTTAACACTTCTTTCATATATTAAATGCGTAACAAATGCTACTCCTGATGTTACGTGTGCATAGGGTGACCACCTCTCAGGGTTCCACCCGGAGTCTCAGGTCTCAGGGTTTAGACACCGCGTCTCCGGGCTCCGGGTTTTGTAATAATTTCTCCGGGCTGCCCTAATTTTGTAATAATGTCTAAAATTAACTTCACCGTTAGTTATATCAATGAAAATAAAATACGTTTCATATAATTCCCACAAATAAGGAGAAATATTTGGAAATTTCATATAATTAGGTACAGAATTTTTGAGTATTCGTTTTATTTTTAATCTACTTTCATTTGATTCTAGAGGTAATTTACTTTTGTACTTCTCGTTCTTTCGTGATTCCTAGCTCTTGAGTCGAGAATGGTTAAATTATTCTTTTCAAACCTTGTTTGTTCTGTTCGGAGTATTCATTTTAAATGTGTTTATTTATTATCCTTTTAAAAAGGCAACTCAAGAGAGGCTAAAATTGATTTTTATGTTTTAACTGGTATATAATATACTAAACCGTAGAATTTTCAAAATAATTTAATATATTAGAAGAAAACTCATTACAAGGGTTTTAAATAATACAGAGGTATAAATCCATAATTATTAAATTTGAACATTTTAAGCACCCTATACAGCATTAACGCCAAAAAGCACTATTTCTCACTCGTAAAGTAATTCAGAAAAAACATAAGTTTTAGGTAACGTTGAGTTTTTTTTTTAATAAAATCGTTATTATTTCCAAAACCGTTAACTTTAGACCAGTAGTTCTGAACCCTTTTTCTTGACGCATCTATTAGCATGTTAGTTGTTTCTCAAGTACCCCCGAAGACTATTGTGTGCATAATATTAGCATAAGCTTTATTATTACAAAATAAAAGATCTTCATTAATGATTCAGGGAGTATTTTATAAAAATGACAACAAAAATGCAAAGAATACATCTACTATTTATATTTTTAGTAATTTAAATCACCAAAATACTAACAATACCCGTATTTAAACAAAAAACGAACATAATAGAAACATATTCATAAAACAGATAAATCAAACTAACAATTTAGGAAATTAATAGTACGTACTATGTATACTATAGTTTTTGGTACATTAAATTAGAAAATATATGGATAATAGCACTAAATTTAAGAAGACCCTTGTCAAGTTATCAGCAATTTTTTTAAATTTTTTTTGTCACGAAGTAAACTGGCACTTAATGCAAACTGAAGTGTAAATGATTACGGCTTATGTGTAGCAATATATTTGGCAAAGCCGTACTCGCATAAGTCCCTACTTAATTAGAAATGACCAAAGCCTTCTCACTGCTTTATCGGTTATATTTTTCTTTGTATGTCATATCACAAGAAACGTCGATCAGTCCCATTTCTTTGTTTGTGGATACGACAGAATTGCTTCGCATTGTAGAAAAAGGGTTGATTCTCCACATATAATTTTCTATAATTTAAATAATCTTTTTTTGAAAACAAAACAAATGAAGTCCGCCATTTTGTATAAACAACCAGGCGTACCCCTTGGAACCACCCCGTGTACCTCTACACGTACGCCTATCCCTGGTTGAGAATCCCCATACAACTGTATATTATACCTAACTATAGGGCATTCTATTTAAAAAAAAAGAGTAGGTTTGACAAAAAAAGTTCATTTACACATAGGTTCAATTTTCAACCTTTAGGGAGATATGGAGGGGGGGGGGGCGGGAGTTGAAATTGGATTTTTGTCATTTTACTGAAAATTGGGAAAATATATTCAAATTATTGTTAATGCTTTTATTATTTTTTTTTTCAGCTACAAAAAACGTTATTGATATTTGTGACAAAAAAAGTATTAATAGAAGTGGAAATTGAATAAAAATAAAAAAAACAACAAAAAACACCAGTTCCTTCGACAGTTAAGTAAATAAAGAAAATTGTCTCTTGTAACAGCAGCTATGACATTACGCATTCAGACAGGGAAATATTTTCTACCAATAGAAGACTTCCTTAGGATTGAAAAAAAAATTATAAGGCTTTATGGTGTTGAAATTGGCAACCCATAATGTAGTTGTTTTGTAAAAAAACTATTGGTTTTAAGAAAAAAACTAAAACGAGCTAAGACATTTTCAAGTAAAACAGGTTTTCCAAATAATTTTACCCAAAATTGTTTACGTTAAGAATTTTTAATAAAAATATTTATACGAGTTGCTAATTTTAATCTCTTAAAGCCGTACGGAAAAAATAAAAACCTGTTTATAAATACCCCCCCCCCCCATTAGTGTCTCCGTAAAGGTTGAGAATTGAAACTATGCTTATATGAACTTTTTTGGCCAATTTGTGACGTACGATATAGGCAAGTACTTGAGTTACACCCTCTATTATATTTGCTAACCATTAATAGGAGTGGATATCAATATAGGCTGGAGTAGAAGAAGAAGAAGAATAGTAAGGAATGAAAACGTTGTTTGGTTTTTATTTTCCATAAACATTATGTATTTCTCATTGAAGGAAACCTTTTTTTACTCACCAAGGATCTCAGGGTTTATATAAATTGAAAGGTGGTCAGCCTACGTGTGCATAAGCCCTGAGCCTTTGAATATAAAAGCCCTGAGCGCAATGCTCAATTCTCAGAAATAAAGAAGTAAGCATTCAGTTTTGTTTGTTTACGTCAGCTTTCGCAGCTCATCCGTGAACAAGGAGTACTCGCCACTCCATCTGAAACCAACGGATACTCTCTCTCAACTTTCAGGTACTCGACCCGAACTGGTTGCAATTAGGGCTTTAGAATAAACGAGTACTTGGTAACGAATACAAATTAAGGGATAGTAGGCCAGTCAAATTAGATATTTACTTGACAAAAATACTACCTGAAAAGTGAGAATGCAGTTTTATAGAACAAATCACGTAGAATTGAATGAACTAAAAAGTAACAGCTGAATCAGTGGAGAAGTGATTCAAAATTGCGGTCAAAGTAATGAAAAAACGATTTTTTGCATATAAAAGAGCAAACAAGCGATGAATTTTTTTCAAAAAATATACACTTATGTAGTTTAAAAAAACAAATTAATTAAGCTGTTGACGGTCAAAATCGATTCATTAGAAAAAAAGTTATCGCTAAAAAACCGCTTAAAATTACCGATGTTTCTATTGTTCTTAACTTTAAAAAAAATATATATATAACGTTGAAATTTTCAGAACGCATAGTACTCAATGAGCAGAAAACGTGAGATTTCAAAATTTGCAAAAATGTTGATTGCTTTTTGCATAAATAATTTTTTTCGAAAAAATACGTTTTCGCAGAAAATGATTTACTCAGCTTGCAGAAGTCGTACAGCAATCAGCATAGGCTTATTTTGTTCCTTAAGAGTTATACTACCACACACAATATGAGCAGAAATTTTTTTGCACTTACAAATATGTGAAAATTTAATTTGAAAAGTGATCTTTTTTTATGCGCACGAAATGTTGAATATTTTTGTCAATTTTAATTGTACCGAAATTACATAAGCACCATTCGATAGCTGCCAATTTTCTCCGAAATTAAAAAAGATTACAGTACGACCCATACAAGCCGAAGAATTTTTCTTTTTTAAATTGCTGCACATTCAGTTATTAATATTAGCGGCTGAAATTTGCACACGCTTTAGCTGAAGACTTCTAGTGTAATATAAAAATTATTTCGCAATTATTGACCTTGTATTATTTATTGCGAAGCGGTTTACATTAGGAGTCGCAAAATGCATGTTCGTTCAGAGCGGTGCCGTGGCGCGTAGCGTTGAGCGTTGTAGGGAGAAACTCGGAGTAGGCCGCTCTACTTCGGCGTTTACTCGCTCTGAAGGGAACATGCATTTTGCGACGCCTAAAATGTAAATCGCTTTGCAATACATAATACGCGGTCAATAATTTTCTATTACACTAGAAGTATTCAGCTAAAGTGTGTGCAAATTTCAGCCGCTAATATGCATAATTGAATGTGTAGCAATTTAAAAAAGAAAAATTATTCGGCTTGTATGGGTAGTACTGTAATCATTTTCAATTTCGAAGAAAATTGGCAGCTATCGAATGGTGCTTATGTAATTTGGGTACAATTAAAATTGACAAAAATATTCAACATTTCGTGCGCATAAAAAAAGATCACTTTTCAAATTACATTTTCACATATTTGTAAGTGCAAAAAAATGTCTGCTCATATTGTGTGTGGTAGTATAACTCTTAGGCAACAAAATAAGCCTATGCTGATTGCTATACGACTTCTGAAAGCTGAGTAAATCAAGTTCTGCGAAAACGTATTTTTTTCGAAAAAAATGATTTATGCAAAAAGTAATCAACATTTTCGCAAATTTTAAAATTTCACGTTTTGTGATCATCGAGTACTATGCTCTCCGAAAATTTCAACGTTATATAGGAATTTTTTTTAAAGTTAAGAACACTTGAAGAATCGGTAATTTTTAGAGGTTTTTTAGCGATAACTTTTTTCCTAATAAATCGATTTTGACCATCGACAGCTCAATTTATTTGTTTTTTTAAACTACATAAGCCTATTTTTTTTTTGGAAAAAATTCATCGCTTTTTTGCTTTTTTATATGCAAAAAACCGTTTTTTCATTACTTTGACCGCAATTTTGAATCACTTCTCCACTGATTCAGCTGTTACTTTTTAGTTCATTCAATTCTACGTGATTTGTTCTATAAAACTACATGCTCACTTTTCAGGTAGTATTTTTGTAAAAAAAACGATGTATTTTCGACAATTTGACTGGCCTATAGGTACTACAACGAAAGTAACGAATAGTTACAAGTACCGAAAAGTAACGAAAGTTGACATCACTATTACATAGACCAGAAGAATAAATTATGTAGAGTAATGAGGAACGCCATGTTTATGAGTTTGAAGCTCAGACCTATCATTCGCCTACACCACGCACTGCTACCTGTCCCACAGATAATCTTGGACAAAATGTAACAATATATTATCAAAACTGAAATGCTACAGAGCAGCCAACAATACGTGGTAGTTTATTGTATCAAAAGCTTTGGAAAAATCAAGTAAAACTTGAGCTGGCAGAAGAAGTAGACTGAGTACTACGTTCGCTAGTTACTGCTTCCTGGATCAGCGGAAGTAATAACTTTATGAATACATAGGAAGGCGCCGTGCAGCTGAAGGTTGCTCTTGCAGCCAACTAGGGCCACCAGGTAATCTTGAATTTGGAGTTCCTTGCGGTTCTTACGTTCTTAATTTCCAGACTGCATATCCCAATAGTGAAGTTGATATGGGAATGAATACAGAAGACGAGCATTCTTTTACCACATGCAAATTAATAAATAGGTACAAAGTAGGGATGTTCCGAATATACAAAAATTCGTATTCGCGAATACGAATACCGAATACAAATACTCTTATGAATATTCGCGATTGCGAATACGAATACGAATACATGACCTTGAGTGAATAATATCAACATCAACATCGTTTTTGTACGCGCTGCAAATTTTAAAAATAGTATGGAAAATAGTTTTTTTTTTTTTAATGTTATAGAATGGTTAATATTTAAAAAAAATGTTTTATTTAATGTATGAATACCTGTTTTATATTTTTATTAAAATTCTTATCGATATTTCTATAATTTTAATGTCAAATACTAGTATAATATTCGTGTTAATTTTGGCGAATACGATTACGAATACAAATATTGAAAATATAGCGAATACTCGCGAATACGAATACGAATACGAGTATTCGGAACATCCCTAGTACAAAGAGACGAGACTTACCTGATTAACAGATTGTAATTAGTTGTTTTATTCAATATGAAGTAAAACAGGGATATTCAAATCATAAATACAGTTTAACTAAAAATAATGCCAAAATATCATTTGAGCAAGTTTGGCAATTTAATAAAATTATTATTTGATCCAAGTGTTAAACTCAATCCTGTTTAGTCATGTTTTGACGAACAAGTCTATTGAAATAAAGATTTACCGATTAAACTAAAGGGCAAAATACTTGACTATTCAATTAGTTACTTACATACCTAATATTTATACAAGCAATTTTTGAGTAGCTACAAAAATCTCGATTAATATTATAAAAAAAAATAATGCGATGAATGGTAATATGTTTGTATTCACTTTTTTTTAATGATTTGTCTTATAATTGGCTGCTGCAGTTGGGCAATAACGAGTATTATTATTATTATTATTATATGTAGGTAATTAGTACACTGACTTTTTTGATTGGATAGAAACCCAATCAAATACGTTCATTTTTAGTCAGGTGTGCGAAAATAACCATTTAAAAAAAACTTACACCAAATACAGCCCATCGGTAGTTATCACTTATGTAATGAAGCCGCTGAGTAACAAGAATCTTTTAACATTTCATAATTTAATAATAATTGTTAAGATGTCAACTTTGATGATTTGGTATTTTAAAAAAATAATTTCTGTTTTGTCACAGCTTAAATTTTTAAAATTTTTATATTTTTTGCTCTACCCGCCTAGTTCTGCTTATTTTCGGGTTTGTTATTTATGATTAAAAGGTCAGCTTACTGTATCCTTGTTGGGTATTATGACAACAACAAAATAACAGACATGTTATGAATATAACGGTCCAAGGACTGTTATAGAAACTTGTTTTGTATTTGGTTACTCTAGAAACAACAATCGCATACTTTATTTTAGGCAAACAATATTTGTAGTATTTGACCGTATTTTTATTTGTATTAGTTGATAGCGCAAACAATGTCATGCAACACTCAATCGTTAAGTGCCTTGTTGGAACAGGCCCCAAAAAATAGAAAAACTTCGCCCTTCGGGGCTCGTTTCTCTAATCTGTTTTCGGTCTGTTCTAAGGCACTTACCGATCTTGTAACGTAATATACTATAGTAAATTGTTTGAATCTCCTTTAATGCTGATTTTATAATAGAATGAATGTTTCATTCCCGATTGACTAAAAATACTGAGTATATTTTTATCGTCTGTATGTTATGATTTATGGTTGATTGACATTGGCTCGGTGCCTTTTTGATCTACTAAAACCTTATCCTTTACGAAATACGTTATCTCGTTTCATAATCGTTGCATTACCGGAACCTTACATTAATAGATAATAGAAATGTTTATCGAAATGAAAATACATATTCGTAACATTTCGAATTTAAATTCCAATAAATTGTCACTTTTTATTTTTATCGAAGGAATACATTGGAAATGTTTGTTTATGCTGAAATTGCCATAATATATATTTCACTTCCAAATAAAATTATGTAAAAGGGAAATACCGGTGCTAATATTGACATAATATCTTATTGTATTATTGCTAAGAGCTAATAGAGAACCCTTATCCTAATAATTAAGTTCTAATCTCGTAACTTTAATCTTATTGCATGTTTGCTTTACAAAATATTATCACAATTTTGCTGTTATTAATAGATTGTTTCATACAACCGTAACGCGCACAATAACTATAAAGCACAACGAAACTTGGTGAATAATTTAGTTCGGTCATGCAAAAATAATTATTATAAAAATAAATTTGATAATTGTAAAAATTCAAAAGAACTCTGGAAAGTTACTAAAACAGCGGCTAATATAAATTCAAAAAAGGCTATTATAACACAAATTCAAACTGAAGATGGACAAATAATTGATTGTAACGATGCAATAGCTAATGAATTTAATAATTTTTTTGTACATGTTCCGAATCAGTTGGCATCAGAAATAACAGGTCTGTATCAAGCCTTTCAACATAATATCAATGTAAATGAAAAGTCATTATACCATTTGATCACTTTGACGTTGAAAATAGTATTAAGAGCTTGAACAACACCTTTTCACGGGGTTCTGAGTATTTCTTTACCTCTCTCTACATTATTCAATTATTGCCTAACTGAAGGTATCTTTCCAAATTGCCTAAAAACTGCTATAGTTACACCACTTCATAAATCTGGTTCAATACTTAAGATTTCAAACTATAGACCAATTGCCCTCACGTCTTGCATCTCCAAAATATTTGAAAAGCTTATCAAAAAACAATTGGAATCATTTTTCAACCTTTCTAACATTTTCTCTGATAATCAATATGGTTTTAGGAATGGGAACTGAAGATGCTTTGGCTTTTCTGACATCTAATATATATCGTTCCTTAGACTCTTCTAAGCCTACTCTTGCCATATTCTTAGATTTGGCCAAAGCATTTGATACAGTTTCTCATCGTATTTTGTGCGATAAACTGGAGATGTACGGCGTGAGGGGGGTTGCACCATCACTTATAACAAGTTATTTAACAGGAAGAAAACAACAGGTCGTAGTTAATAATTCTTTAAGTTCTGCAAAATCTATATCGTGTGGGGTTCCACAAGGGTCAATTTTGGGACCATTGCTTTTTATTATGTATATAAATGACCTTTTGTGCTACAACTTACATAACAGTCATATGGTTTCCTTTGCAGATGACACTGCTATTGTGATCAATCGTGATTCATGGGATCATGTCATTTCTGATGCCACTAACCATCTTAAATTTCTAAAATATTGGTTAGATAACAATATCCTAACCTTGAATTATGATAAAACGTTTTATATGCCTTTCACAATTTATAATCAAGCCTTACCTATCCCAAATCAGTTGATTATTCATTCTTATAATTGTAAAGGAATTAATTGTGTTTGTTCTATTAATATTAAGAAGTCCTCTTCCATAAAATATTTAGGGTTAATGGTAGATCAACATTTAAGGTAGGATGTACACATAGATTACTTGGTAAAACATACGTAAATTTATATATCTTTTTAGAACTCTCAAGCAGTTTGCTCAACTAAACACTTTAAAAACGCTTTATTATGGTTATATACAGTCAATATTAAACTATGGAATTCTCGTGTGGGGTGGAGCGGCCAGTATACATTTATCTAGAATTGAAGTTATGCAAAAAATGATTATAAAAATTATTTTAAATAAACCATATTTTTATTCCACTTCATTGCTCTTTTGTGAATTTGACGTGCCTACATTTTATAGATTATATTTTATTTCAATTGCCAAATATATGTACAAACACAGAAATTCATTAAATTTAGAATTTCCACTACATTTATACAGTACTCGGTTACGCAATAATCTTGTCGCCTATACTCCTCAGATGAATAAGTCTTTTGGTCAGCACAATTTTTTAACTTTTATTCATAAAATATACAATTATATCAAAATTAACTCTACTATAGCTTTTTCTATACCTTATAGTTCAATAACCTTCTAAAGAAAAATTTGCAATTTTTTGAAAACAGTATCTGAAAACGAAATAAAAAAATGTGTTTCATAAAAGTATGATTCTAAATGTTTTCTATTGGAAGTTCTCTTATTTTTCTCTTATTTTACTTTATTTATACATTATATATATTGTTGTTTGTGATTAAATAATCCTTGGTTAATGAAATCTCAGAAATCTTGTAATTTGTATATTATAAATCTTAGTCTTATAGAGGGAATTATTGCACTTCGCAACAATTCGCGAGGCGAATTAGCGAACTGCAGTAAATTTCATTCATAAATTCATGCTTCCATCTTTCTCTTCTTCTTTTATATGTCTAATTACATTTATTTGTATTTATTTGTAAAGTAACAGTTTTTTTAACTTGTATTTTTTGGGCAAATAAATGGTATTATTATTATTATTATTATTATTATAAAGGGATAATAACATTTACCCACATCAACGGTATAAACGCAAGTCACAAATTTTTAGGATTATACGTAATCGTTAAACAAAAACAAGTATATTGTAATACCAGTGCGGAAAAAGCCTTATTGCAAAATGAGCATAAAAGTTTGATCTCGAACCACAACGAGTACTCTAATTATACGAATTTTGCAATGGCTATTACCGCACGCGTGTTGCATACTGTTTTTCTTACGACGGTTTCGCATTCTACAAGAAATTTAGTTTTTCAATTCGAAATTTGCGAAAAAAATTTGACATTTATCAGTTTTAGCCAATCATAGTATCGTTATTATTAGAGCACAGAAAGTAGTCACTTTCTGCACGTATTTGAGACTGGAAAATGAGTACCTGAACGTATCCAGGCTGGTATGTATATATTTTTTATACTTTATTTGCTTCTTTGCCAATAATGGTTCTGTTTTTATGTTTACTATAACATTAATTCTCTTGATTTTTTTTTCTTAATTCTTGTATTGATTCAGTATTTTTATATTTATGTACAAGTTTTGTTTTTTTAGTAAAAATATCCTATGTTTTTTGTTCATTTATGGCATCCTAACGTCCGTGTTGAAGCTCTGGGCTCTATGATTTTAGCTGGTATTATATTGAAGTTAGGTGGTTATGGGTTTTATCGATTTATACCTGCTTTTCTATTGATTGGTACAAACATTAATTTTTATTTGTTGTTGTTAGTTTATTTGGGGGTCTTATTATTTCTTTCATTTGTTTGCGGCAGACAGATTAAGTCTTTAATTGCTTATTCTTCTGTATCTCATATAGGATTAGTTCTTGGGGGTACTATAACCATAAATATTTGATGATATTATGGTGCCTTTATTATAATAATTACTCATAGTCTTTGTAGATCTGGTCTTTTTTGTTTAACTAATATAACTTATGAACGATTAGGAAGTCGGAGATAATTTTTGAATAAGGGTTTAATTAATCTTATACCTAGAATATCTTTATGATGATTTTTGCTTTCTTTTTCTAATATAGCTGCCCCTCCTTCCTTTAATTTATTAGGGGAAGTTATATTAATTAATAGTTCAGTTTCTTAGGGTTTCATAACTATTATTATACTTATATTGGTTTCCATTGCTGGTTGAAATAAGTACAAGGTTGCCGGCCTTGCGCCTGTTTTGATTAATGTAGCAGGCAGAAAAAGATGACGAAGAGGCGTTAAAATATCGTAGATTCCAGTAGAAAAAGTTACTACATCTAAATGCATGTTTGACATAAATGATTTCAAAACCAAGTCAAATGATCGAACCAGAATACATTATTTTATCTAACACTCTTTATTATGACGCTATAACTGCCAATTTCAGTTGAATTGTATAGGCCATAAGCCACACGTGAATTTCTAGGTACTACACCTCCCTCCATGTCATTACCACTTTGAATTTTTACAGCTGCCGATACAAAATTTATGTAATTTTTAGTATTTTTTGAGCTGTTGGATAAAATTTTGTATGGCACGCGTGTGTTATTACTTACTACAAATAATGCAATTGAGAAAACACCCCACTCAGCCTGACGGCGTCAAAGACTCAACTTTTTTGCGTGACTTTATTGTAATATTGTAATATGAAATATAATACACTTGTACTATAAACTATAAATAACTATCTTTTTTTAATTAAAATATGCGGAAATCTGAAGTACAGGCAGACCTCGCCGTTCGCGGGGGTTACGTTCCAGAAGAATGCCGCGAAGAGCAAAATCGCGATGCCCAAGTAAACACATAAATTATAAAAACGTGAAACAATAAAGAAGCCAACCTGCGATCGGTTACTAATAATAATCAATGGTAGTATAATTGCAGATCAACCCCCTTATCATTTATACACCACGGTAGCTCTGAAAGGTTTGTACTTACCGTAATGACCTAGCTAACTCAATCTCGGCGGCCTTGGGTCGCAGATTCTTATCATCAGCTGTACTACTGCAAGCTCTTTTAATAAAAAAACAGGGCGCCAGAAATCACAGATTTCGAGAAATAAATAAAGTCATAGCAAACAATTAAGTTTATTTAATTAACAATTCATAGTTGCCTTGCAACATCGATATTAAGTCCTTAAATTGATTGTCACAGTATTAAAATGTCTGAATACAGTATTTTACTTATGCTGAAAATGCAGCACGCACAGCAAAAAATATATGAACCTCTTTTGGGCTCTTGGATTGAATGTGACCACAACTCAATGAAGGAGTAAGCTTACCACTGTCATATGTTTTAACCGTTATCTCGGTAATTATAGCAAAATGGCGTGAGGGCACTTTTTACAAAAATTACTTAATAAGTATTCAAATGAGCATTTTGTAATAGATTAAATTTGTGAATCGTAAATTTGTGAACAATTAATACATTGCATTTTATAATAGATTAAATTTGTAACTCGTAGATTTGTGAACAATTAATACATTGCGTTTTAACGTAGATTAAATTTGTAAATTATAAATTTGTTAGTTGTGGTAAAGCACCGTTGGAATCAATTCAGCCAACAATTCATGGGCGGACGGGGTTATCAACAAACGTTGAAATAAGACTAACCTGGATTGTGACAAAAAAACGTCGCATGCAGGCGATGAATTGGTCCAAGATTATCTTAGCGTTCCATGCCAACAGCAGCACCGACTTCGCGGCCGAAATTGATAATGGAACGGACGGTCCTCGTTACGAACTGGCAAGCTCAAAATGACATTCCAGAAAGGAGTTGCGGGCCCAAGTTATTAATTGCGGTGTCAATTATGACATCAAACGTGGCGTGGATCAGAAGACCCAAATAAGAAGTCGTTTAAAAATGGCGTTTAAGAGCTAATAAGAAAAGGGAAATTACTAAACTTGAATATCAAACAAAGTAGCGCAAACATACCTGATTTCAGTCATCAGCCCACAAACAAAATTAAATAATTGAGGTGCAATATAGCACACAAGATGCCTTCTTGGAACGAGTTGCTCCAACCAAAAGCGAAAGTTAAATGAAATCGCGGACGGAAAAAGACCGCTGCGGCTGGCGTATAATGATAAGAAATTATTTGGGGAAAACCGAAATCAGAGAGCTCGCGCGAAGCAAGTTTGGTATCATTTGAAATACAGCAAATCTTAGCTCGAGTGAACATATACAGGCTGGCCCGGAATAGGTGAATAATTGACGAAACAAATAGCCGGAGCTAAAGATTTGTTTCAAACGGGGTTAGGTTCCATTAACTAGATTTATTTATACTATGCAACCTCAAAAAACCAAAACTTTTCTGCGTTTTTTGTTTGGCAAATCTGAAGCAGAAACTTTACGCTTTGACGTGTTTTAAAAATTAAACTCAATTGAATTTTCGGCAGAAACGCTCGAGAAGACAGTAAAGCTTGAACTAAAATTCCATACGTAACATAAGTCTGCCACTTGGATCTAGACCTCGAATGTCGATTTGTTTATTCAAGTTATAATTTTACAATTTACTTATTTCAGGTCCAATTTGATAATAAGAGATTCAAAGGAATAGGCTCGATAAGTTAACGTCAGATTAGTGGCCTTTATAAGACCGGCCGTTAGCGTGTGAAAGTTGAAACTGTTGGCAATTTTATCCGCGAACGGCAAAGAAAAGGGAGCACAAAGGTGCCCCGCGTATAATCAAATCAGAGAACCGCAAAGCCGCGAACGGCGAGGTCTGCCATAAATAATTCATATCCATTGAAACTCTTGCACACAAAATAAATTAATAACTAACTTGGCAAGATATGTTTGGGAAACATCAAAATCACCCTGTATATAAAATGTATATAACAATTATGCTGTTATCCTAACAAGAATACTACAAACATACTTTTTACGCTTTCTGTTCAAAACGTTTCGTCTTGACTCCGCAACCAAATTTGAAAATAATCCCAGCGTGACTGAACTTACCATTATGATTTTCAAACATAACCCCATCTGCTATTTTATACCAAGGAATAAGCGTAAGTTTACTTTGAAAACGTAATGCTTTTGAAAAAAAGAACTAATATTGCGTTGACGTTAAACTAGTAGTTATGGTATTCATTAGAAGAAGTCGTTATTTAAAAATAAAATCTTTAGAGTACCACATCGAATATTATTTTTTAAAGACACGTGTCTTTTAACTATTTTAATAGTATATTACGGAACTAGTTCAGTAAAACCACTATGCTAACGCGTCCCGTATACTATTTTGTCGCCTTTCGCATAGAAATGTGAAATATAAAATTATGATATAAAATTGACATTAAATGTCAAAATACTCGTTTGATATCGCGATCAGCCTATATCAGTCCACTGCTGGTTGTAGGCCTTCCCTATTTCCTTCCACTGCTCTCTGTTTTGTGCTGTGGCCATCCATTTGATTCCTGCGGTTCTGTTGAGATCATCTCTCCATCGTGTTTTTGGTCGGCCAATACTTCTTCTTCCTGTTCTAGGTCTCCATTTCGTTAGTATTTTGGTCCATCGATTGTCTTCTAGTCGTGCTATGTGGCCCGCCCAATTTCACTTTAAATATGCAGCCCTTCTTATAACATCGTCTACGCCTGTTTGTTTTCTAATCTAGTCATTTCTTTTATGGTCTCTCAAAGTTATTTGCAACACATGTCGTTCCATAGCCCGCTATGCAGTTAGCAGTCTACTTGCATTCGTTTTTGTAATATTCCAAGTTTCTGCTCCACAGGTGAACACTGAAAGAATGCACTGATTAAATACCTTCCTTTTTAGGGTCCTAGGTATGTCAGATTTGAGTATGTGTTTGAGTCTGCCAAATGCACACCAGCTTAATCTTATTCTTCCCGTAATTGCATGTGTTATATTATCCTTTGCGTTTGTAATCAATTGTCCCAGATATATATAATTATCAACGACTTATAGTGGATCGTCTTCTAACATATTGCGGATATTTTGGTGCTGGTCCATATTTGTCATTATTCTTGTTTTGGTTCTGTTAATTTTTAGGCTTACTAACTGAGATTGTGTGTTTAGATTAGATCGATTATCATTTGTTGCAGCTCTTCATTGCTGCTACTTATTAGTACAATGTCGTCCGCAAATTTGAGATGGTTCAAGTATTCACCGTTTATGTTTATCCATTTGCTGTCCCAATCCAGTTTCTTGAAGATGTCCTTCATTGACGTAATGAAGCGCTTTGGAGAGATAGTGTCTCCTTGCCTTATTCCTCTTTTAATGATATGATTTTGTGTTCTCCTGCATTTTTACGTACATCTAGGCATTATTGTAAATGTTTTAAATTAAATTGGTGTACCTTCCGTCAGTTCTGCAGCTCTTTAAAGATTGCAGAACAGCCCATATTTCGATAGAGTCAAATGCTTCCTCGTAGTCGATAAAAGCTATGTATACTGGTACATTATATCCCTTTGTCTTGTCCAATAATAATCGTATGGTTTGTAGGTGGTCGCATGTGTTGAATCCACTTCGAAATCCTGCCTGCTCTCGGGGTTGGTAGAAGTCTATTTTATTATTTAATCTATTCGTTATGATCTTCATAAATACTTTATACAATTGAGAGAGCAAGCTTATAGCGCGATAGTTTTCTAATTTTGTTATGCCCCCCTTTTTGTGCAGTAGTATTACCTCGACTTCATTCCAGTCGTTTGGAATTGTTTGTTTTTCTAAACATAAATTGTATAGAATATGCAATTTTTCTAGTATTAGTTGTTCACCTTTCTTTAACATTTCTGTTGTAACATTATCTTGTCCCGGCGCTTTGTTGTTTTTAGTGCTTTTAATGGCATTTTGAACTTCTCTAGTTATCTCTGGTATATCATCTGAGCCTACATTTTGTAGCTTGAGTGTATTAAATCTATCTTGTGCAGTCGGAATAGGCAGAACTTTTCTACTATAACGATCTTGATAGTATTTTTCGATTTCGGTTATGATTTCGGTTCTGTGCGTTAATGGTTATCCGTCTTTAGTTTTAATTTTCATTATTTGTTTGTTTCTTATTGAAAGTTGTCTGTTTATTACTTTGGGGCATTTATTTTATTTTATTATATCCTCCATGATTATTGTATTATGTTTTCGAAGATCTTTTCTGATTTCTTTCCTAATTACTTTATTCAATTCGGCAAATTCTATTTTGTTTTGTAGGTTGTTTGATATCATCTCTCTTCTTTTTTTCATTAAACATTTCGTTTCCTGACTAATTTTGCTATTAAATGTTTTTGGTTTGTTGGCTACTGTTGTTGCGTATTCTGGTATCGCATTTGATAATGCATGTGTCTCTTGCTCCAATCCTGTTTTCGTTTTTAATGTAGTCTTTCTTTGTTTGTCGAATTGTTTTTGTAACTGTACTTGATATTCTTGTTTGCGTTTTAGCAGTTCCTCGTGGTTTATTACACAGCATTTTAAGCATTCTTACTCTCTCCCAAGCCACATGAATTTTTACTTGAGCTCGTATTAATCGGTGATCACTACCAGTGGAAAATCTGTTTATAACTGAGACATCCCCAATAACGTGTTTGGAATTTGATAACATGTAATCAATTTCATTTTTGGTTTCTTGGTTGGGACTACACCAAGACTGAAGCACAATACGCAGCTCCAGTTTATGCTCAATAAAGTGGTGTTTTTTCTAAAATTTACGTAATTGGATTTTTAACATACGGGTTTTTTGGCCGATACCGATATATCGGCCGATACCGATATAATCGAGACCGATACGCCCATATATCGGCCGATGTATTCTCATTGTTCTCTCCCACTACTTTTTGACTACATGCATACACGTGTGCGCCGCTGCTTGCTGGATTCGGGCGGGGTTATCTCCTAAATACGAACTCTAGCTTAGGTTTGCTTATGGAGGTGACTTCTTGTAATTTCGTTTTAATAACGCTATTTAACACAATCATTTTTTTTCTTGGCCTATTAATTAGTATTGTTAACAATTTCTGATGATGCAAGACCTTGAAATGGCATCGCCTGATCGAATGTTTTTGCTAATGGACCGAGCTCTGTGGAGTAGTGGTTACCTCGTCTGCTTAGCATTCGGGAGGTCGTGGGTTCGATTCCCTTGGCCGTCTTCTTTGATTCAGGTTTTTAGGTGGTTTTCCTGAGTCAACAGAGTACCTTCGCGACAGCGAATGTCGGGGCAGTACTTCTCCACCTTTCCTGGCCTCTCTTGCATTCTCCACCCATTCTGAAATATTCCCGTTATTGGCTGAAGAGGGACGCAAGGGGCCCCCAGCTGGGAGAATTTAAATGACCCTGAACCTTTACCTTTTTCTTTTTTGCTGATGCAGTGCATTCCAGAAGCGAGGCGAAGCTGGAAGATATTTCGCTGCATGGTGCAACACATTTGATGGATAGCCTAATATTTTTACATAATAATTTACAAAAATTGAATTTTCAATATTAGATAGTAGTTAGGTATATTTTATACTCCACATTGTTTATTTACATTATATTGTTCACTTCTTATAATAAATATTAAAATATTAAATACTGAAAGGAAATTCACTTTTGCCGATATATCGGCAAAAAGGAAGGCCGATATGACCGATACCGATATATCCCTAATTCGGCCGACATGGCCGATATGCCTATACCGATTATCGGTATTTGTCGATCCCTAGTTAAAAGCCGTTGCTATGCTGTAATGGTTGCTATGTTGTAAAGTGTCACTTTACAAAAGTATTTTGATTGTAGAAACATAGTTCATTACCATATAATACTATTATTATTAATTGCGCTTTGTCAAGCATTCAAGCTTATTCCGTTATCAGTTTTGTCCATGGCAAAAGCGAAAAAAGTGTACAATACAAACACACCGTTGCTATACAGATATATATCATTCGTGGACTTTACAGCATTCTGAAAATACATGACTTTACTTAACAAATTCCCTAACGAATTCATAGAAAATTTAAGTAAGTATTTTCTTAATACGTATACGCCTAGCGTACTATTTCAGACCAGAATATACACAATTTAAAACAGTCACTCACTTTTTTATTGTATTTTGTATTGTGGAAAAGCTTTTACATTTGAATTCTCAAAATTGAAATATAACGCGTTTACAATATTATATTTCAACAATTAAGCGACATTAAAGGATTACTAAACTACAATATGGTAGATCGAATCAATAGCCATTGATAAAAATGCATCTTCTAAACTTGGTTACAAAACGATATCAATTTATGCATATCTATTTATAAAAATAAATGATTTAAGGTTATTTTAAGTAAATTTTTAGAAGTCTACACAAAGAATACCAAATCAGTTACACCAATGAAACACAGCTTCATTAATAATACACTAAGCACTCCAACAACTCGAAACAAATTATAGAAGCAGGTACAATCAAGCTGCTAAAGATTTACAAATAGGCACCGGTATTCGATTACTCCATACGTAGGAATTACTGGCTCATCAAACGCAACCGAACGTGATTAGTTACCTTTACGCTACGAGCCAAGTTCCATCTGTTCTCATTACAGCGTACCTTAGTAGACAAACCGTGCTTGATTTAATAATTACGGTGTTACACCTACACTGAGAAAGTTCATGCAAATGATCGCATTTGGAAGGGATAATTATGCAGTTTAGAACGAGAAAAAATACGCATGCACTTGAGGAGTTAAATTTAAATTGTAGAGGCGGACAGACAGCTTTCTCACTTACACAGTTACAAAGTAAGACGAAGATTCTTAGTTAACTTCTCATACTTGATTGCTTGCAAGCACAAAAAGTAATGTTTTCATTCAAGAGACTGAGAATAATCAATATGATGTAATGTGGTTAAACAGCTTCAGCAGTATGATTTATTTTTTCAACCAGACATCCGTAATCGTACTTATTGAAATCAACATTTTTTCTACTTTTCTAATGGCTCTGCGGAAGGCAACGGGTTATCACAGCAGGGATGGCATTTTCCAATAATAAATATATAACTCCATGTGCATTTAGAAACGTTGCTTTGACCCTCACACCAACGTCGAATATCGGATACAGCACCCTACGAAGAAGACGAAAATTGTTGCAAAAAATTATTTCTATTATAAGTACTCATCAACTGCTTTAAGTTACACCAATTCAACATACTGAAGATAGGCAAGGATTTTTCAACGAAATTGTAATCATAGGTGACAAAGAAAAACGAGGATGTCTTTTCTAAAATATTAAGTAAATGAATTTGACCTTGTTGATGTTGGGACTGCAATGAATGGACGTATTATCTTTTATAGTAATTTATATTTTGTAGCTACAGTAGTATAAATATTCCGTACAAATTTTATTGAATAGCCGAGTATTCTTCCATTTAGTTTAATTGTTAAATCTGTTTTTCAATTGACTAGCTCGGTAGAACATGAATAACTCAAATCAGGGTTTGGTTTTAACACTCGGGTAAAATAATAATTTTATTAAATTGGTATTAGATGTAATGCAAGCTTGTTTAAATGATAATTTCGCATTATTTTAAGTAAAGCTGAATTTATGCTTTGAAATAACCTCATTTGAACTTAATACTGAGTAAAGCAACCAATTATAATCTTTTTAATTAGGTAAGTCTCATCGCTTTGTTTATTAATTTGCATTTTATAAAAGAATGCTTATCTTAGGCACTTGTGTATTCGTTTACTAAATCACCTCGCGGATGTCCTCCTTCTCAAGTGCTACTTCCAACTCCACCGCTGGGCCAGGAAATTTAGAAACCAAGAACTTCAACGAACTCCAAACTCAGGATTAGTTGCCGATCCACGATGGCTAGAATAACACCGCCTTGAGCTGCACGGTTCTTTTCTTTCTCGTAAAGTTACCTCCACCGATCCAGAATCCAGCGAACGTTGTACTCAGTCTACATCCTTTGCCAGGGACACCATACATTCGCATATAAGCTCCACCAATAGCCTCCGCTTGCACTCAACCACGAACGACCTTTATTACTGATGATTAATGTGTTGTAATATTTACTTTTGTGTTCTTTGAGTTGTTTGAAAATATTCTATTATTTTATTTGTATTCGTATGTTTATGGGCTTTCGACTAAACGAGCCACTGAAATATGATACGTTCTAAATTTAGCACAGAATCGGAACGAGTCCAAAACCAATTTACAGACGGAGGGTTGTTTTTAAGATCTGGCGGCGTTTTAGCAGATAGTTTAAAATTATCGACGGGCCTTTGCGGGAAGAATTCCCATATGAGAATTTTGTGAGGCCAGAGGCAACTGGGGGTGGAATTTTTACAATGCGAGGGCTCTTATGTTTTTTGGGCAGTCTGTGGGCGAGGTCGCACATGTGTGAACGTGGAAGCTAATCGACCTCTGCGCTGGTGTAATTCTACCGCTATTATGTGTTTTGGAGTGATTGAATTACTTATAAGAGAGCGGATGAAACGATGAGGTCTGTAAAAATGAATGTTAATGCTTGTGTAGCTTGCAAATGTAGTGATTGTACAGCGAAGTCGAACATTCGATATTGTCCGCACCGATGCTGATTGTAGAAAGCTTTGTTAATTGGGTCGCTGTTCATTGTTATCGTTGGCCGCGGGCGAACTAGTCGCAGAGAGTGCCCGCGTGCCTCGATCAGTGGTCATTCGGCGAGGTGGCCCACGATCCTTGACCTGACAAGCACCTTGCTTATCAGTAACCCCAATCAGCACGATTGGGTGGTTTGGAAAGCCCATCTCCCAAAGATGCCTTGTAACTGTGTCTTTTACGATCCATGCGGCCACCGTAATTGCAGGTTACGTTGACATGGGTTGGACCCATTGATGCAGTTAACGTTCGGTTAATGCGTACTAGATGCAGTAAGCATCCGTGTTTTCAGGATTATTGCAGGTACATCATCGAAGGTGCACCGAAGAATATACCTGATGATATCTTCCTCGAGATGCAACGTGATACGACGCGGGGGGTCCATAAAACCCCCTGTGAGGATTATGTAATGAGCACATTACTGCTAAAAGCTGAATGTTTGTTGTTTTGCTTGCATGACTGATTGTGGAATTGGCTGAGTGTGATCACCTGATATATGAAAGGACTCGCCGTTCGCCTTGCACTCCCCAGTATCATGTTTCTGATTTACAACCCCAGACCACAGAGGCGTTATGGAATTTCTGGTAAGTCGCCAGTTCTTGTAAAATTTATGCATGTGAGCCGATCTGAACCCAGGAAAAATAGCCCGGGGCACCGAAAATATGTGCCTACAAATGTAATAATTTATATCTCCTGACCCTTACATTACCTTCACAACCGCTAATTTAATTACACATTATTTAACTTGATTACTGGGTTTTATTAAGTTACCATATGAAAAACAGCCCTAACACAAACATTTTATTTGTTGGAGGTATTATCTCCATATTATTATTTTTAACTCCCCCTTATTACCTAGTAACTGACATTTCATTTGTTTTACATTTACTTAATACTAGATTCCATTTTAAATTTGCAATTGTCAACAATTGTGACACTTGTTCATTTTTAACACATTTTAATAATTCTTTTCAGTTCATGCTTTTAAATTTTGCTTAAATGAATTTGTGTCTTATTTCTTATTTACAATTACACATTCTTCATATGATTCATGTGCAAATATTAATTAAATTGCTCTCACATCCATTTAATTATCATATATAATGCAACTAGTGGGTCCTTGATTATCAAATAATCATTTCTGTTTACACGAGATATATTGTTTGGCAATCGCGCGAGTCCGAAGGACGAGCGTGATTGCCTAAAACAATATACCGGGTGGAAACAGAAATGATTTGATAATCAAGAAGACACGAGTTGCATTCGGCTAGATTATATCACGAGTCAATAAACAACGTTTGTATTTTAAATATTAAAAGTACAGTTAATGTGGTTGTTATGCCAATTGTACTGACAGCAGGTAACGTGATGTTTGTGAAGGCTTGTGATTATCACCTATTAATCAGGAAGGTATGTGATTATCAGTTGCTACATTATCAAAAGTTAGTACAAGCGTACCTATGCATTTTGCCGTTTTTCATTGGTTGATGTTAGAGGGAGTGGTATAATCATCCTAATGTTACTAACTATTTACGGGTTTTACTATTACTTTTAATGTCATTTTACAGTAAACTTCAGCTTAACTACTTTACGTTAGCATAACCATGCTTATTAAACGTGCTACCGTCTTCTACTCATCTAAAAGCAATTTTTAAGATTCATATCCAGTTACTAGTCTTTCAAATGACGACCTGCTTAAGTTATAATTAATCCTGTCCACCTAAACAAATTTAACTTTTATATGCATCAGTTTATGAGACAACTTTTATTTTCTCCAGTATCAACATTTGAATCAACAATGAAACTGATAATAAAAATTGTAATAATTGAAAAATATGCGATAGGTGAGTGTGACGATCGCTTGCAGTCGTAGTCACAGAGGAGGCTTTGGAAGTCTGTGGTTGGTGGTTCGAATCTGGACCCCGACAGGTGTCAGCTCCTGAAAACTCTTAACATATGTCTGATTACAGTACCTGGTACGCGCCATGGGGCCCGTAAAAGTAGCCTACGTGCTGTAAGAAGTACAATCAATCTACCCATCCTTCAATCTGCATATTAGCGTATTACCCAGAACAGAATTTACATGAGAAACTGATGTAATGAAAAAGATACCACTATCATTTGACTACAAATATTTCTTGCTTGCATTTCAAGCGTCATTCTACAAACCCATTATGCCGATAAGGGCTTCGTTAACTTCTGGGAGCACGGTTTTAACCAATTGTTGTTGGGAGAGTGAGATATACTTCTTCGATTTCACAACAGCCACTGGCGTTGAGCATATAAAATGTTGTTCGTACAATTATTATAATATAAACATGCAATTCGATAAGACATTTGAACCGTTTGGTGGGAATACGACACCTGAACAGTAAATAATTTTATATTTATCGTGGTTTTAAATTTGGCGAGGCTAAACTAATATTCCAGTACAAATGTATTATTTTCGACTATTGCTTGTTTGCATTCGAATAAGGCAAAATCTAAAAATATCCTTATCGCTGACAATCTGAGTAACAGAACACATTCTTTGCTGATGAGTTATAGTTATACCTCGCATTGTGATATTTCCAACGAGTTGTGCAAAAAAGAGAATTTAATCGAATGTTGAAATGATTTTAGGTTTTAACTACTGAAAGTAACCGGACGTTCTGATTATTAGGCATACTTCGAATTATATTTAGGAAGAGAATATAATGATTCAAATTATGTACCAAAGAGAGCGTAGTACTATTTTATTACTTCCGTATTGATGCTAACGATTAATGTTTGTCCCCAACGCACTTTTTCTTGCTTTTAATGCGTAAAACGTACGACATAACCTAACAAAATCAACTGACATTTGTAAATTATTTTATCTGACAGGTGAAACAAAACCAAGTTAGCTTGTATCAAATCGATAAAGCAAGTCGCTATATTGTTAGTATAGTAAAAGGGCTTATTGGCCAATGTCCTAAATTTACGAGATGATGATTGCCTCTAAATTCGAGGGATTCTATTCTCACTTATACACTGAGTTCAATATATTTTCATATTACGCTGTTATAGTGGTGTTATACTCAGTGGCAGCTCGCTACAAAGAGCCAAGGAGCCATGGTGCTACCATAGCAAACCAGTCATTCAAGAATTTTTTATTCTGAAAGAAACATTCAAACGGAAACAAAACAATGATGTCACCTAATAGTAAAAATGTTTTACAACTGTACACTTTTTGGACAAGGCGGTTTTGGAGCAAATGCAATTGCTTTATATTATGAGTTAAGAGTATGTGTTGCCGTATAAAGAGGTGAACCTAAATCTTTAGTAATACAACACGCAGATCTTCTGATAAAGCATTATCGCGAGCCATTTTTGAACTAATTGTCAAAAATGTTGTTTATAATAAACAACTGAAAGACAAACTTGAATAAAACGGTCACCAGTGTATTGAGTGAAAACACGCTATATTTGTACTTTACACTAAACGTGCGATCTGACGAAAATATTCAACCAATATTTATTAATGCTGCACTTTTACCCAAGATAGTATGTAGGTATTTTAGTTTACTCTTACATATAAAAATATGTGGAATTAATCCAAGTTTCAAATAAGCTTAAAAGTTGTTACATTTCCATTCCAATGCAATTTTTGTTTCAATTTTGTAAAGTATGAATTCAGAAAACGCGTTAGGGCGAACTCATGTTATTTATGGTTCGTATTACTACGATATTGTACCAGCAGCAGTTCTATTTACTGATCTCACTTGAAAAGTTAAATAATTAATTTAAACTAAAAGCCAAGATTGTGTTACCGGCAAAAAAGCCGTATTAGCGACACAAGAACAATTTTTACAACGTAAGTACTCTTTAAAACAAACCCGTCAATTTGTTACTTTATAAAAACTACACAATCGGGAAAATCACGCAGAATCGCTGCCCTACCCCGTTACGATGGACTGTAACAAAAGGTTGCCCCAGCTTAAAACGCTCAATTAGAAGGGCGGGTTCTTTACGACCTTAGATTAGGGCTACGATCCGGTAAACGAGATAAGGTTGTTAAATATTGAAGCGCCACCACTTTTGTGTGTAAACCCGTTCACTCCAAAAGTAGAAACAAATGAACGGGGCTTAAAGGGTGTTTAAAAGGGGGTTGCAGTGCTTGACTTCAACCAGCGAGCAGCATCAGTGAACTTACGTGTAGTTTCTTTTCTCCAACACTCCCCTGCATTCCTTATAAAGTAGCTTTAAAATTACTTGATAAAACAAAGTTAATCTACAATAATGACAGCAATCGTAAATTCAATAACAACAAAATTTAATACGGCGATATTCCTTGAAAGTTCATTAAAAGCAAAACATAAAATCTCAAACTAGGTGCGCATCACACGGTAGCTGAAATTATGCACGCACATCTTCCGAATAGCGTCATACAAAAGGGTTTAAGATGCACTATAAATAACTAGGGACAAATACTTGATTTTCAGAATCCAGGGAAGTCAATATTGATGCTCACCGAAGTCGTCAGCAACTGGTAAAATCAGCAACTGCTTAAAAGGCTGCTTGCGGGCGGCGAGAATAGGCCTTCAAGACGATGGTTACCACAGCCAGGAGTTGAAACGGTAATAATCCCATCAACGGGTAAATAGACAACGACAACAACGTTCAACATACGAGATCATCCTTGGTTAAGTTAGAGCTGGTTCCTTTGAGAATCCGGTAAATGATCCGTTGAAGCGGTAATTGGGGGTCTCTCTACCCCGCGGTAAGGATTCTTCGACCACAACTAACTTATTTGCATCCCTTCAACTCTGACTCTCATCTTGGCGAAATGGCTAACTGTTGTCACGAAACGATAACACTCACAACTTTACTAAGCACAAAGTACACAGTTAATTAAACGAAACAGCGCGCCCCGACAGCCGCGGCTGCCGGGGCTGAATAGACGACACAGTTTTTGACTCTCTTAAAACGGTAGCGGGGATCAGAATGGCGTTGCTCCGGACAGAAATTCTACAACCAAATGAAAAGGCGCACTTGTGTGATCGGAAAAGGTGATTTGTTTGAACTGCTAACATATGACATTTATTAATATGATCATTTAGAAATAACGTTGATACATATGAAAAATGATTTAAAATGATGTACACTAGGAGATAAGTTAAAAGTAAAAAAGAATTATAAATTTTGCTCTCGGGCACCATCATCAAATTTGCTGTTGGGCTCCAGGTTTTATATGGAAAGTGGCCAGATTTAAATTTAACATTGACCATAGTTGTTAATTTATTGTATTGGGTGGTAGTGGCATGGACTTGGGTAGATTTGAGTACTCATGCTAGTAATTTTGGATTTTTTGGGACACTTTCCAGAGTGACGATTTCAATAAGATTTGGTTTAGCGCAGGGCCGAACTGGCGAAAAAATTCAAGCCGGGAAAAGAATGACGAGGCGGGCCAATAAGGTTGGGAAGGTGGTCCAGGAGACCCCCCGGGAGAAAAACATTCAAATATTGACTCTTACTGCCGGTCTTATAAAAACCACTAATCTGACGTTAACTTTAATTCACTGTTAAAATAAACAAAAGCACATCAAAACGTCAGTGCTTATGACGTTTTATTCATTAGTAAACAAATTTTTATGCGCTTTTATTTATTTTAACAGCGAATTAAAGTTAACGTCAGATTAGTCCGGCAGTTACAGACAGGCAATATTAAACTGAACAACATTGTTTTATTTTAAGAGAAATTCATACATCGATCTTGAGCATCGGCACAGCAAATTTGTCAATAACTCTTAACTCTTTGATTAAAATGTTCTTAGTTCAAAGAAGAAAAAGTGAAAATGCAACTCGTTTTTTATGTACAAAAAATGTATTTAAAAACGACAGTAGGTGAATGACTCATTATATAAAAAATATCAATCGCAATCCAGTAGAATATTATGGATGTATTTAAAAGAGTAAGCTTTTTTTAGAAGTTCGCTCTTCCCAGCAATCAAATTTATTATTTTTTCATTGTCCAAATTAATTAAAATATATCTTTCACACGTCATCAACATGAAAGAGTCTAGATGAACTTACGGCATACAACTGCCTAAACAGTTTTTAACATAATTCAAAATCGGAAAGCTTCGTTCACATGCAACTTGAATGGTCCATACAGCAAGATGAAATTTATAAGTTAAAAACATGTTTGAATAAGCTTTTGAATAAAAATTGTACTTTAAAAGCATCTGGTATACGCAGCAAGGACATCACTTGCAAAACTTATGAATTGTTTGATGACTACTGCCTTCCTCCGTTCCTTTTTCTTTGTTATTTTTGGAATTGTCATTGTCGGAAGCATAAGCATCATCTTCATCAGAATCTAGCGATATACCTACTGCTGTATTTGTCTGGTACATTAGATCGTAAACTGTCCCATTTGCTAGAAAGGTCAAATAATTCTTTTCTAATATTATCAGCTGTGATGGTAGGGTAATAGTAATTTACGTTACAAGGCCGGAAAATGACTTATTAAAGTACAAGTTTAGATGTTTACGGACGAGGCGAGGAACGAGCCGAGTCTGGAATTTCTAAACGGCCGTGTATCGTACAATGTTTTATTTCATACTGTTTTATACTATCGGCCTAATGACTTTAATCCTCTACAAATCTACATAATAAAGGAGAACGATTCAGACGTGTGTGTCCGTCACAATTTCAGACGCGATGTCCTGATTGAGCGAATGCGGGATAAGGTAGCGGTGGAAATTACGTTTGCATTGAAGAGGGGTGGAGCCCTGAGGTAGAGATGGGCGCGTGAGTGAATTTTCGCTCACGTCACGCACATTTCACGCTTGCTTTAAACAGTCAAGTTCACGCACGTTCACGCTCACGTTCACTCACGTTCACGGCGTGACACGTCATTCACGACGTGACACGCAGCTTTTATTTCGAAATTTAAATTCAGATAGAACAGAATGGTCAAATTTAAAACCAATGAAAAAACCCTAAAGAGAACTAAAAATATGTTTTGCACCTGACATAATTTACGTGATATGTTGCAATCAGAATAGTTGACATAAAAAGAAAAAAATGAAAATTGACTACAATAACTTTGACAAGGGATAAATACTGATTTCTCGCAAATATATTCCTTGCAGCTGTCTTCAAAGACATTACTTTTAATACTAAAAGCTGTCATTGGAATTGACGTTTCCCTTATTGGTATGAGTACAGAAGGTATATGTTGCTAAGCAACACTTTTAATTCGTAGGTTTGAAAGTACTTTTACGTACAAGGATCAACATTTTCAGAGTTAAGACGAGTATACAAAAATAACATTACTTTTATTAGAATAATAAGTTCATCTACACAAGTACACAATAAATTGGTTTAAAAATAAAACGTAATCAACATTTTCAGTGTTAAGTCGAGTATACAAAACAAAACATTAGGTACTTTTCTAAAAATAGGTTCATCTACACATCTACACAATACATTTTTGGTTTAATAACAAACGTAATTAACATTTTCAGCGTTAGCCGAGTATAAAAACAAACCATTACTTTTATTAGAATCACACATCTACACATTAAAATGTTGATTTAAAAATAATATTTAATCAACATTTTTAGCGTTAAGTCGAATTCTGCGCTCTTCTAAAATTCGCCCAGCTGTAGAAAATACTCTTTCGCTTGTAGCGGAACTTGCCGGTATGTTTAAAATTTCTCAAGTTTTTTTAACAGTGGCGTATTTACACCGTTCTTCCAAAATCCTAAAATGTCATCTACATTTGCGAATTTTAATTTAACATACTAATTTTGTTCTGTTTCGACATCATCCTAATTACGTGTGTCATCGTCAGAGCTATCTCTAAGTGTAGAAAGATGTACCAGTTTTGAGTCGTTTGCTATGTATTTCATCATTATCATCTATAGTTTTATTTGCATTATAATCTTTTCTTTTATGTGAAGGTATGAACTTTAAGGATTTATAATTAGGGTCCAAAAATAAAGCCACATAATGTAACTTGTTTGGCACAATTTGTGATTTAATGAATATAAAAGTTGCTGCACCCTGCAGTTTTTATTCGTTACTAAATATTTAACGTGAAATTAACGTGAAACGTGAATCACGCCTTGGAAATTTTCACTCACGTTCACTCACGTTCACGTCACGATTTTCAAATATTAGTCACGTTCACGACGTGACACGCCGTGACACGACGTGACACGACTGTTTTCACGTCACGCGCCCATCCCTACCCTGAGGGTCCCTTGGACAGGAGCGAAGCCCCGAGGCCCCCCTTGGAGACTGGCAGCGCCCCGAGGCCCCCCTTGGAGAGTGGCGGCGCCCCGAGGGCCCTTCGGAGAGTGGCAGAGTCCCGTGGGCCCCCTTTGAGAGGGGCGGAGAAACGAGGGCCCACTTGGAGAAGGGCGGAGCCCCGAGCGCTCCCTTGGAGAGGGGCGGAGCCCCGAGGACTCTTCGGAAAGGGGTGGAGCCCCGTAGGCCCCCTTGGATAGGGACGGAGCCCCGAGGACTCCCTCGGAGAGGGGCGAAGTCCCGGGGGCCCCCTTGGATAGAGGCGGAGTCCCGAGGGCTCCCTCGGAGAGGGGCGAAGCCCCGAGGGCTTTTCGGAGAGCGGCGGAGCCCCGTGGGCCCCCTTGGAAAGGGGCGGAGTCTCAAGGGCTCCCCCGGAAAGGGGCGGAGCCCCGAGGGCCTTCTTGGAAAGGGGAGGAGCCCCGAGGGCCCACTTGGAGAGGGGCGGAGCCCCGAGGACTCTTTGGAGAGGGGTAAAGCCCCGTAGGCGCCCTTGGATAGGGACGGAGTCCCGAGGGCTCCCTCGGAGAGGGGCAAAGCCCCGAGGGCTTTTCGGAGAGCGGCGGAGCCCCGTGGGCCCCTTTGGAGAGGGGCGGAGTCTCGAGGGCTCCCCTGGAAAGGGGCGGAGCCCCGAGGGCCTTCTTGGAAAGGGGAGGAGCCCCGAGGGCCCTCTTGGAGAGGGGCGGAGCCCCGAGAGCTCCTTTCTGTGGTCAGGTGGACGGCAGGGGAGGATAGACCGCGCAATAAAGCGCACAGCCCCGTTTATAACTATAAATTTTAAGAGGCATCGGTATTGTCAGATTGATATCTACTTAATTTCGGTCAAGTCGCCTTTTACATCGGTCACTCATAGTGTTTAAACTTGATTTAAGCACACATAAATTTTAATAACAAAATTTACCAAACCAGTCAGAAATTCTAAATGTAATTCTGATTTCATAAACAAACAGTTTTAACCTCCAGTTTTACTTCATAATTTTGCAAGTTTATATTTAATTTAGATCTGTTTTAATCTTGAATTAAAACAGGCAAATTTCAGTTCCCATTTACGAAATATTAACAAACGAATATTGTTTCGAAAGCATTGAGTTTAACCACCGCAGTAAATTGCAACTTGGCATTTCGCTCAGTACGCGACCTAGAAACCCAAGTTCACCGCACCATCCTGCAAACACATGCGGAACTATAAAAAGTTTATTGTGCTGAATTGTCGTCTTCGTACCTTTAAGCGCGTTTCATTAAACTACACTATTATGAACTTTGATATGTTACTTAGTTAAGCATTCTTGTTTTGTATAAATACACGTTTATTTTCGTAATAAAAACAATCTGCATTTAATGTCTGATTCATTCACTACGTCGTCACCCTAATACTAAGCCATAATATCATCGAGACGTGAGGCTGCGTCTCGTGGGGTGGTTTACTGTCGTCCCTTTTAAGTACCATTGACTACATTGGTTTAAAACGTAAACGCAGTCTCGTTTACGTGCTTTAAGGGATAGAACCAGCGCAAAGCAACGGAATCCTTATTCAGCCTCCAGGCAATTCTGTTCATGGTCCTTCGAGCCGGATCTGTCTCCAACTAAAGAACAAACACATCCCAAGGGTCACCAGCATCCCGAGAAGAAGACAACATCTGCCAACCACCCAGGTCCCAAAAAATGGCTAACAACATGGAGGAATTCAACAAATTAGCTGTCGCCCAAGAAGAGCTCGTGCAGAAGATAAAACAAGTATTGTCTAACAGCAAAAAGGACCCTGCCAGCCGAAAAAACGAAGCCTATATCGCCAGTCGCAACAAAACGCTGGACGAACTTTGGAACACTGCAACTAAAAATCATGCAGAAATGGGGCAGCTAAGTATTTCAACTCATAATTATTTTACAACAGGGTATTACGATCAAATTAAAGCCATATAGGGCGAAGCAAAAAGTTACTTGCAGAGCTGTTCAAAATCAACGGAAATTTCCAAACCCTCCGTAAGCAGGAATCAAGAGGAAATGGTGGCCAACCCCGAGCAAAAGGTTCGTATCCGAAAACTGCAGATTCGGATTCAGGATTTTAAGCAAGCGATGGACGACACCGAACTAACACAAGAATTAGGGAGGGCCGCCATCACGACAAGGGAATTAATAGAAAAATGGGATCGTGTGGTCGAGATGGACGAAGAAGTTATGTCGAACGGCATGGCTTCAGAACAAATGCACTTCAGTCCTGAATATACTACGTTGGAAGACAGGTATAGAAATTTAATTATTTTATTGCACGCACCGACAAGGAACGAGCAAGCAGCAGCCATCTCGCTTCCTCAAGTCAAAATCCCCATATACGAGGGAAATGATGAGGAATGGGCCACTTTCAAGGACCTGTTCACCAAATTAGTAGATGACAACCAGAATATGGACGATGTTATCAAGATGCAATATCTAAAGACGCATGTCAAGGGAGAACCAAGCCGACTGATCCAGCATCTAGCTGTTACCTAAGCAAACTACAACACCGCCTGGAATCTGCTGCAACAAAGGTATCAAAATAATCGCCTTATTCTAACTAAATTGCTAGATACCATATTCGATCTGCGGTCCTCTGCAAAGAGTCAGCCCAAGGGTTAAAATGATTGCACGACTCCATCAAGGAATGTGTGGAGGCAATCAAAAATTTAGGCATCTCCACGGACAGTTGGGGTCCGTGGATTAACAGAGCTCGAAAGTGGGATCCTGAAACCAACAAATTATATGAGCAGTCGCTTCAATGTCCAACGAAGTTCAGGGATCACCAAAATTTAATGGCTTTCCTGCAAGTGCGGTTCCAATCCCTGGAATCCATAGATGGAGCTCGAAAGCCCACGCAGGAAAGACCACAGAAGAATTACGCTTCCCCATCCCTAAATTGCAAGCTGTGCCATGGAGACCATTATATCGACAACTGTAGTCAATTCCAGAGGCTACCTACCCATGAAAAACAAGAAGCAGTAAAAACCTATCGATTGTGCTATCGATGCTTGCGGCACGATTCAAATATACCATGCCGTGCCTATTTTAATTGTAGGATCTGTCGCTTCCCGCATCATACACTGCTTCATAAGGCGCAGCCACCATCAAGGTCGCTCCCTGCCCAAAAGATGAGGACGTCAGCTCATGCAGCAGCCATGAAGACTTCCAACGCTCCAGAGAAGAAGCCGAAGTTGGACATCATCACCGCCAATTTAGGCGCACAGGAGAGCCAAGTTCTACTTGCCACAGCAATGGTTCAAGTAAAGGCAGCATCCGGGATGACTCATCTATTACGAGTATTAATAGATCCCGGGTCTCAGTGGTCATTTATCACGGAAGCATCAGCCGAATTATTGGCGTTACCCAGGACCAAGGTTCGAGCTGAAATCACAGGAATCGGGAACAGCGAGCCAAAAATTGCTAAATGGAAAATCCCAGGTTTGAGCACACCTAGATTTTCAGTAACTTTTCCCTACCTGTCAATTTACTAGTACTTCCTAAACTTACAAAAGCCATGCCTTCATCACCCATCCCAAATATAAATATCAATTCCTGGAGCAATATTTTCATCGCCGACCTTCAACCAATCTGGCCCGATAGATATAATTCTAGGCGCCGAAGAATATTCTAAAATAATTCTAGAAGGAATCACTAAAACAAAGGAGGGCATCTTAGGACAAAATACCGAGCTGGGCTGGATTTTAACTGGAACCATTGGAAGACAACATAACGACATCATTAAAGTCAACACCATGGTTGCCAAAATTGGAGAAGAATATCAGTTGCAGAAATTCTGGGACACAGAAGAAGTGCCCACACAAAGAAAACTTTCCACAGAAGATCAGGTATGCAAGGAAAAAATTATTGAGACAGTCAAAGAGATTAATCCGGCATCAAATGGATCCATCCCAGGAGTAACAATCCAGCAGGTGAAGAAAATATCAACAACCAATCCTATAGCGGAAGAACGAGCAATAGCAGCTGCCAATATAAAGAATACGGAAGTTCAACATCCTGTTATCATCGAATGTGAAAATATAGCATCTTCTCATCCACAAAAAAATCACCAAGTGCATGGAGTTTCCAAAGTCCTCGTTCACGAAGTCTCCATTCAGGAAGTTCCCATTCAGAAAGTCGATGGACAGAAAGAAAAGGAAATTGCAGGCCACGAACAAATCGTTGGAACTCCTCCAGATGCTTCGACAGCAGCTCCTAGCAATGGATGGAGCCAAGAAGTTGCAGCAATAACTGCAGAAAATGAAAAACCCTCCGACTCCATTAAAAACTCGACACCCGGTGGAGAGAGGCGTCAAGACTTGTCGGCAGGGGATGCAGGAAAAGAACAATCAAATACCAAACACTTCGCGCCAAGCGGTGGAAGCAGCCAGAAACTACAGCAATCAAGAAACCCTCCGAGTCCACTGAAAATTTGACAACCATTGGAGGGTAGCACCCAGAAGGGCAGCAATAAATGCAGCAAACAAGAAACCCTCCGAGTTCGCTAAAAAATAGCACCTAGTGAAGGGTGGGCATCAAGAAATGCATCAAGAGATGCAGCAAGCGAGCAAACCTCCGAGTTCGCTAAGCACTTAGCCCCTCGTAGAAGATGGAATCAAGAAGACGGCTTATTAAAGTCTGCGAGGGAATTTACCGCAATAACCAATGAAGAAGCAAAAGGTTACACTGTGCATCAAGCTACAGTTCATCAAGACGAGAACGAAGTTATTCATCGCTTTTTGTCTTTGACAAGAATGGTACGAGTAGTGTCCTACTGCCGAAGATTCATCAAGTGTAGGCGTCTTCCCATTCAACCAGGATGTCTATCAGTTAAAGAAGTGGAAGACACCATCCTCACACTCATTAAGATCGTCCAAGGAAGTGATCCTATTCTGAGGGCAACAGGATCTCAACTCCAAAACAGAAAATGTGTGGACTCCAACAACAAACTCGCCAATCTCAATCCATTCATCGATCAACATGGAATCATCCGTGTTGGAGGAAGACTAGAAAATTCAACCTTATCCTACCACGAAAAACACCAATTATCCTTCCTTATTCCAATCATGTTTCCAAATTAATTATCCATGAGGCACATTTACGCACCTTACACGGTGGCACTCAACTCACACTGTCATATGTCCGAAGAAAATATTGGATTATCAACGCAAAGAAAGCCGTCAGCTCCAGCATCAAGAAATGCTTTCAATGCATCCGATTCAAGGCAGAGGTAGCCCAGCAATTAATGGGGAATCTTCCACCAACCAGAGTCAATTCAACCCCGCCATTCTTCCATTCAGGAGTGGACTATGCGGTCCAATAGAAATTCGAACATCCAAAGGAAGAGGGCATTCTTCATCCAAGGGGTACATTGCTGTTTTTGTCTGTCTATCAACCAAGGCAATACATTAGAAGCCGTCAGCGACATGACACTAACAGCTTCTAGCAGTCTTCAGGAGGTTCATCGCCCGAAGAGGACGCTGTGCACATCTTTATAGCGACAACGGAACGAATTTCGTCGGAGCACGAAAGGTCTTGGACAAGCAGATCCGTCAAGCAATGGAAGGTCCAGTTATCCAAGAAAATGTATCCACCATTGGTACCCAATGGCACTTCATCCCTCCAGTAGCCCCATACTTCGGAGGGATATGGGAAGCAGGAGTAAAATCAATGAAGCATCATCTGAAGAGAACCATTGGCAACGCTACTCTAACATTTGAAGAATTGACAACTCTGCTTTGCCAAATCGAAGCCTGCTTAAACTCACGTCCTCTGTGCCCACAAGGCAACGATATTGAAGACACCACTGCATTGACACCAGGCCATTTCCTGATAAGAAGAGAGATAATATCACCACCGGACCCAATCAGCACACCAATATAAACAAATCTGTCAAATCGCTGGAGATTAATCCAAAAATCAAGCAAGATTTTTGGAAATCGTGGAGCTCAGACTACCTTCATGGATTACAGCAAAGAAACAAATGGAAGAAACCGGCGGAGAACATAAAAGTTGGTGACCTAGTGTTAATCAAAGAAGAAAATATCAATCCTAGTAAATGGCCCTTAGCGAGAGTTACCGACATTCATCCTGCAACCGATGGATCCGTACGAGTGGTAACCATCCAGAAATTAGGAGGACATCAATTAAAACGATCCATAGGCAGTATCATTCCATTACCAACTAACGAAGAATCGCAGGAACCAGAGTCTGAAGAGAAAATTTCAGCCAACAGCACCCACACACAATCATTCCCAGTACCAAAGAAAACTGTCATGTCCAAATGGAAAATGTTTTTACTCATATTTACTCTCCTTACTACGAATACATTGAGTAAGGCAGAATTCAACATACAAAAACCAGACAGCGGGTACTATGTAGAGCATATTGGACATGGGAAGATTGAACGAGGAACATTGAGGATCGAAATCCAGATCGAGAGGGGGAAGATCGAAGAAGACTTCGAAACAGTTACCGACATGGTGGACAAATTCAACGACCTCTGCAACTCTGCAAAAGGACTGTCCGAAGATACATTATGCAAGACATTGGTGCATCATCTTTTGGAACAAAAAAGGCATATGGAATGGATTAAAACTGGCATGGAAGATATCATAACAAGACGAGAGAAACGAGGAGTGTTTGGGACTGTACTCACGTCAATTTTCGGAGTAAATGACGAAGTCTATCAAGATATTGATAGACTCGACAAAAATCAACAGGAGTTAATAAAAATGGACAGTCAACAATCCAAATTCTTGCTGTCAGCACTTACAAGATTTAATGAAACCGCAGAACAATCGATTAGAAGCTGGAACATTTTCAAGAGAAGCTGAACCAAGAAATCAGGGCAATCAACAACATGGACAAATGGTATAAGGCAATCGACTCCAACAGATTAAACATCCACATCATCAGTGTCTACCAAGTCGCCACCAATGTTATTAGTGAACTGTGCAATTACCATACAAACATTTTGAACGTTCATTTCCAACAAGGTAATTTTTACGAGTTAATCACGCCTGCCCAAATCAAGCAAATCCTCGCAAATGCAACCAGTAAACTCTCTTAGAAATGTTACCGACCCCAATCCTAAAGGTCGACATCGGACATGATGAAATCTACATCAACGTTCAAGGATACTTCATCATAGTAGAAAAAACTGAATATACCTTAATCAAAGTGACACCAATTCCTCTCCAAATTAACAATGGGTCCTACTGGGTGATCGGCGTACCAAGGGATCTTCGCTGTGGATTACAACCTACAAATGTACTTTCAAGAGACAGATGAGGAATTTAAAAAAAATCTCCAAATTACTCCAAACACTTATATCTGCAGTCCAACAGTCGTGAAAGGAATTGAAAACAACCCAAATTGCATCATTGATTATATATATCATCGAACGGAAGTTAGTCAATGCAGCCTACGAAGACATCAGATCCAGTCCATTATTTGGAAACAACTATACATGGAAAACACCTGGATGTTCGTAGTCAACAAGCCAACCCGAATAGCTATCACTTGTAGTGGCAATAGGGAAGCCGAGCTGCAGTGCACATTTCGCCGAATTTGGTGCAATGTATCGGCCGCTTGTCATTCCGCTCGGGCACCGATCCTTTGTACTGGGTTTCGTAATTTATTAGTTTGTGGCAGTTACTTACCATTCTGCAGAATTCCTATGAGTTCCTTCTATAAAGTTTATGATGTTTTCCGATAGTTTGGGCGCGGGCATCGAGTTCGGATGCAGGACTGATGCGAATTTTAGCGTGGGAAGGCCTCTGCGTAATTAACTATCCATTGCACTAATTGCATCTGCCTGATTCATATCAAATTACAAGACTAAACACTATACTTCGGTTATGCAATTTTCTTGAAAAGCTTGCTGTCGCATCTAGATGTACAATTTATATGTGAAGTTTCAACGCCATACCTCTTTTCGTTTTTGAAATATTATGTTCATACACAGACAGATAGACAAGCAGATAGATAGACTAACAGACAGACCAATGAAGAAAAACATGTGTTTTGGGTCCAGGAGACTGTAAAACGTGAACATCTTTTGAAAACTCAATTTCGAATTGTTGGGGTGAATCCAATACTTCCTTTTTGTAAAAGGAAGTAAAAAGGGTTTTCTTCAATGAAAAATACAGAATGTTTATAGAAAACAAAAAGCAAGCAAATACAGAAATCGCAGACATGCCATTGTGATAAATAGAAAGAGATATATTATACCTGTCATTACAATAAAATCAGAGATTATAAGCTCGCGCCATGCGCGAGATTTGCGGCAATTTTATTTTTATTAATGTAACCGACTTACGGTGAAGCTAGACATTACAAAATTAGCGTTACCCGGAGAAATTATAACTAAACCCGGAGCCCGGAGATCTAGTGTTGAAACCCTGAGACTCCGGGTGAAACTCTGAGACTCCGGGTGAAACTCTGAGACTCCGGGTGAAACTCTGAGAGGTGGTCACCCTACTCACTGCAAGGAATCATTGACTCATCATATTGAATTACGGCTCACGAATTGCCTCAGCTTCTTGCTATGACCTTCACTGTCGAGAATCCAAGAAGTAGATGTCCAGGTAAAATATTGAAATGATTACAAGTGCACACCATACAAAAGAAAGTTAGTAAGAATTGGCGCAGAACTTAATATCGTGCTTATCCATATACCGAGTGTTTCACTTAAGGTGCGAACATAGGGAAATAGCATGGGAAATCGTCTATATGCAGATCCCTGCTTGCCGCTTGAATTGATAGGATTGATAGTGGTATCAATCGAAAGAAAAAAAATGCGATTAATTTGATACTACTTCACTTGAATTTGTTACTTATTTAAAATAGAAATAGTTCAAAACTGTAATAAATATTTTGCATTTTATTCACAAAAAAAACAAACCCGCCATAATAAAATTTGTTTATTCCCAAAATAAATGTTATTTTCTGTTAGTTATCAGTTCACGTATTTAACTAATTACTATGAATAATAATATTGAATATTCTAATGCAGAGAGGGTACTTATTATCAAAATATTTTACAGTGGCGGAGGTTTACGCACAGTTCGTGATTTAATCTCGGTTAAATTTAATAATCGACCTGTTGCATCTGTATCGCCAATTGACAAGTTTGTGAAAAAATTCGAAACTACAGCAAGTGTAGTAGCATGTGATTCAAAATGTAGTTTTAATAATGCAGTTTAAACAAATATTCAATCGAGACATTAACATTACAGGCAAATGGAATAGAAGAAGCAACGATAGAAGAAAGAGTTTTGGGATTGATAATGCTGATCAAACAACCAGCATTGCTCGAGAGTGCAACGTATCGACACGGTCAGTGCATAAGGTTCTGAAGAAGTATGGTTATCATCCCTACAAACCTCAGTACCATCAAGAGGTATTCTTAGTTGATGAAGAAAGTAGGTGCGCATTCTGTGAAGTCCTGCAGGAACGCTCAAATGAAGAGAGGAACTTTTTGCGGTCAAATTTTATCCGCAAACGTCATAAAAAGTGACAACTTATGGCCCGGTTGCAGAAAGCAATGTTAAGTCTGGTGTTAGCTAACATCGCGTTAAAGTGAACAAAATCGCATCAAATTTTGTTTACTAATTTATTAGTTACCATAAACATTTCAGATTTGATTCGTTTTTGTTCACTTTGACGCGACGTTAGCTAACACCAGACTTAACATTGCTTTCTGCAACCGGCCCTATGTGTCTTTATTGACAAGGTAAAAGTGTCACTTTATCTGCCTAAGCAGATAAAATAGCGTCTTTTGCGTACTTTATCTGCCTAAGCACACAAAATCGTTGCTCTCTTTCTTTATTTCTATGTTTGTTCGCTATCTCCTCCGAAGATACTGGACCGATTAAATTGCATGATGGCTTAAAATTTTGCTAATTTTTAGACTTAGGTCGTAGGCCGGTTTTTATTTTCAAAAAGAGTACGGAAAAGTTTTAATTTAAATAAACCTTTAAGCAGCGGATCGGATCATCTGTCGCTGTGGGTTATGGTGTGACAGCTGCTGTGGCCGTGTGCTATTAGCTCGGATGATTCAGTAAGTTCGTTATTTGAACAACAGAGGTTAGCGCAGGGGTACAGTGCCCGCCTGTCACGCGGGTGGCCTGGATTCAATTCCCGGCCGATGCATCCTTTTTTTTTAAATTTATATTAATGATATTTACCTGAATACGTTTGCGGATAAAATAGTATATGTTATTCGGGGTAAAAGTGACTTTATGTGACTTAGCTGAATTATTTGCCTCAGTAACGTTCGGCTAAATAAACTTCTGCTTCGCCACATAAAGTATCACTTTTACTCCTAATAACATAATCTACTATTATCATGGCGGGTCTGTTTTTTGTGAATAAAATGCAAAATATTTATTACAGTTTTTAAACTGTTTTTATCTTAAACAAGCAACAAATTCAAGTAAAGCAGTATTAAATTAAGCGCATTTTTTTCTCTTTCGATTGTTACCACTATCAATCCTATAAATTTAAGTGGCAATCAGGAATCTGCATATATTACTATGAAATAGAGCCCCCACAACTTTTTATGGCGAATTCTGCCTTTAATAAAAGAAAGTGATTAGGAAAGGGTGCTCCTAAATGCACGTATTGAATAAAGATAGTGCTGCATGTGCACGATCTTTGGCTTATTAACATGTACAAATATTTTAAACAAAATTGAACGATTTTGTGCCCATATTTCATTTTAATTATATTGCAATGGTACATAAAGGCTGATATTTATGTAAGTCAATGTTAAAGATTAATTTAAATAAAGTCGTTAGATCAATATAATGAAATTGGGAAAATTTATAAAAGAATTGCATGTTTAATTAAAAGTCATTAATAGAATTCAAATAAGATGCAAACTAAGATGAAAGGTATAGTATTTGAGTATGTATTCTTAGATGTTTTTATAAGGAAAAAGATAAATACAAGCTCATGTAGCATGTGACAAATATAAGTTCTATTGAAAGGAAATTATAAAGTAGGTAGCATTCAGATAAGCTAAAGTTATAGATGGCAGAAATAATTGTAACTTAGCATAGAAATAAAATTTTGCTATGATTATTGAAAAAATAACAGATTTGAAAACAACATGTAATTTGGTATTTTGGTGAAAAATAAAATAGAAATTTAGCTCTGTTTTAATTAAAATGTATTTCGACTAGATAAAAGGGTTATATTTAAATCTACGAGGTGAAAGCATATGAAATATTAAAAGAAGAATATAATAGTGCTATGATATATAGAGGCTATGTATTACATTAAATATGTCTATTTATTTAGATGAATACAAAATGGAAAGTTAAATACAGTAATTATATTGAAATGATTAAATGTAGAAAATTGTATTAATGACTGCTTATTTAATTGAATGATATAATTGGAATTAAAGATTCAAAGCAAATTTTAAAAGAAAGGTATTGCATTTGAGTACTATTTGATGGTCGTAACAAGAGTTAATAATAAATACAAAGTTTAATGTTTTATACGACAGAATAAAATTCTATTGTAACAATTTATAGAGTGGGTACCATTCAAATTTATATAACATGTAGCAGGCAGGAATAATTGTAGTCTAGGATAGCAATAAAAATTGGTGTAATTATTGAAAATAACAAGTTGAGAAACAGTCTGTAAAAATTAAGTTTGGTAAAAAATCAATCATAAATTTGCCCTCATCTATTTAATTTAAACTACAATTGATTCAAAAGGGTTACTAATAATATGCAAAAGGTATAAGCAAGTGAATTACGAGAAGAAAATAATATTTAATTAAAATGAAAATATGAAATGGTGGATCTACATATGGACAAGGCATAGAAGCAAGAAGAATAGATTTGGATATAATTGAATTGGTGTCATCAGGAGTTACATTAATTGGAGTATTATTGTTGTTTGGAGTTTTCGAAGACTACGCCTGAGGAACCAAGGACCAGTTTGACGAGGACCAGTGTGCTTTCATCAAAAGGGGGAGCTGTTGGAGGTTGAGACAAAATACTAAGGATCAGTTGACAGGGACCGGCTTGCTTGCATCGAAGGGAGGAGCCGTTGGAGGTTGCAGATTGTGCTGGATGCTGGCGACGTGTATGGAGATACAAGGAGCTAAGGAAGGACACAGTTAATTTACTATCTAAATTGGAAGTATACTTACCAAGGAGGAATTGGACGCAGGAAGGTTGCAGGAGTGACAGCTGTGTTGGGGTTCGAGAAGGAACGGATGTCTGCCAGCTTCTTGGGTTGTAACGAGTTGGAGGCGGTTTGTTGGTGACCAGTGTGTGTTAGCTGAGGTGTACAGGAGTTTGGATAGTAGGGGAGAAGCATACCAAGGTGAGTTGGAGCTGTTCTACAGTACAAGGAACTCAGGTGTGAATACAAAGATCTGTTGAAGTATTCTAAAATAAAAGACAATTAGAAAGGTTTATTATAATATCAGTGAATACTTATCATAACATTATTGGGTCATATAACATCCTAAAGAATTTTTATTTTGTCATATTGGTTTGAAAGTGTCAATGAACACGGTATTTAATTAATAGTTTGACAACAAGCGACTTTTATAAAATTCAATTCAAATAAAGAAAATAGCAACTACAAACTTAGTAGATTTTGGCGAACCAACCCTGAGTAAGAGCACTCATACAATTGCAATAATATTTAACAATAATTTGTAATAAATTAAAAACTTGATATTGAATTAAATAAGCACATATAATATTATACAATAGAGACCTCAACAATACTTACTCAAGAGAAGTTGGAATATGGTTTAACTAGATACTAACAAGAATAAGAAGCAAGAATAATAAGAATTGGATGTAATTGAGTTAATTTTAATATTACAATTTATAAGAAGTTACGTTAATTGGAGGGTCATTGATTGCTGGAGTTCTTGTGGGATTGCTGAGGCGTGAATGGATGGAGTAGGAGCTAAGGAAGGAGAAAATTAATTTACATTCATATGTGGAAGCATACTTACCTTGAACACGTTTGAAAAAGGGAAGTTGCAGGAGTGACAAAAGCGTAGGTGTAGGAAAGGAACCATTTCTACAATAATCCTAAGGTTTTGCAAGTTGGTGGCTGATTTTTCGTGGACAGTGCGTCATGGCTGAACTGTGTGGGAGTCCGAGTAGGAGATGTAAGGAAGAGTGTCATCTCAAGGTGATTTGGAGTTGTTAAGAGTGAAAAGAATCCAGGTGGGTTTATAATTAGTTATATTAAAGCAATCTTATAATGCACTACACTTAATACTCTGCTCTTTCACTGTGTTTTTAACCGCACTGTTATGTTCTGTAGTTTATTATGCACTTAATAATGTCCTTCGTTCTATTTCTTTGCTATTCGTAGGTTGCTCTTTTGCAACATTTCTTGTCGGTTGCTTCTTGCAACGTTTCTAATCCTCGTACTGCATTGCGTAACCCTTTTGAACTAGCTTTTCATGTTACCTTTGTCTCAATTTGCGAAACTCAGCTGCACCCATCAGTGTATTTATCTCAATAACAGTAAGCTAAGCTTGTACTAATTAAAATAATTAATTCCGTGCCTCGGTTTTATTTTTAATGCATTCTAGTTCAATTGGCAAGCAGAACTGAAGAGAACACAAAACCATTGCAATATATACGATTTCCCATGCTATTTCCCTATGTTCGCACCTTAAGTGAACCACTCGGTATGACGGTATAGTTTTAATATTATTTAAGCAAGGAATTGTTTGTCTAATAACATATGCTTTGGAAGATCAACGACAACATCTATGTCGCACCGAATCAATCCTGACAATGAGCAAAATACCATTTTGAGCAGAAAATCCAAAAATATAAAAATCCCGATACTGTTTATTCTAGCACCAAGCCTCTAGGTATCGTTAATCTGACACTGGCGAAGAGCTATCAGAAACAAATTCTAACCTCATTTGTAAATTAATGTGGGGAAGAATCTTATACATTTAACGTAATAATGCAGGAAAATCGGTTGCAGAAGCCTTGCTGGAATTTAATTTTGAAGGATCTAACCTAAAATAAATTGTCGGTCATTCATTACAATAATGATAGTTAGGAGAGCCTCGAGCGTCTGTATAAATAATTAAAGTACCAATATATGAGTTCCTTTTCTATTTATTCTATAGAAGCACACTTATTATTTTTTTTTAAAATATTATCTAAATATTTGCTTACTGCATAAACAATTTAAAAAGAATGGGAAGGGAGCGCTATTTGTCCAAGATTAGCAATTAAAAACTGTTGTACACTTTCCACATTTAGACTTGTTCATAAAAACAAAACAAAATGAACAAAATCTACCAACATTTTGAATTGAAACTAAAACTACAAATTGAACTACAATAAAATTATAACTTTTACATTGTGTATCGATTAATAGGGATAATTTTAATTTCCTGGTGAAATATAAAATAAAAGAAGGCTGCATGACAATTTTCAAAATGTAGAAGTTGCTTTATATCAGTCTAGCTACGTCTATAGCGAAATATATATTAAACACGAACAAAAAATAAAATAAATTATATTTTTAATATGTAAATATTTACAAAAGATATGTAATTGAATAAAATAAATTATGAGAATCTATTACTACATAAAGCTTGATTATGTCTATAAAAATATCACGATTCCACTCTAACATTCCTTCGAAATTGGTTCACAGTCTAACGGCTTTAACCCAGACACGAAACCCATTCTCAAGAGCTACGTAGGTTTATAATAATCGGCCGTGAGTGATATCTTTCGAATTTTGGTTTACGTTATCACGCTTGAAGTGGCTTTACATGTGCGTGGGCACATAGAGTATGCGACACTTGCGATGAGGTTAATGGCATGCTGAGTTGGCTGCTGGCACTGGTGATAGCCATTGTGCTGCACAGCTCACCCATACTTTCTTTGTCTGTCATAACATTTTCCGAAGCACATTTGTATAACGAGCGTTTGGAATTAAATTTAAAAAAAACTGGTTTATATCACTACAGCCCGTATATCTTTGCGTAATGGGACAGTTCTAAGTTTTGGCGAGTCTGGGAAGCATGGTCGCTTTTACCATAAACAGTTGAAAGAACTGAAATGCTAGAATGGCCCGGCAGTGTCGTAAAATGGACATAATAGGCGCTCAGGAATACAAACTTCTCTAAAGTTTAAAGTGAAAAACTTTAGCGGAACAAAAACACTACTGAATTTTAAAGAATAAAATCGGTTCTGTATTAAATTTCAGTACCTTCTATGAACTAATTAAAATACACTGTAACTATTCGAAATTCAGCAATAGAGACTAATATAAAAACTCTGAGCAAATTCAGAAATGTTACAAAGCATAATTTCTTTCAGAAAGTTGAATTGTTGAAATGGTTATATTGTTGTGAATCATAAAGTAAAAACCTGTAAATGGCTTACTCAGAACTTCCCCTAGCAAGTTGACGTTGTGACACTAAACAATTATTGTAGGCACATATTTTTGGTGCCCCGAGCTAATTTATTTTTCCCTGGATTCAAATCGGTTCACATGCATAAATTTACAAGAACTGGTGACTTACCAGAAATTCCATAACGGCCCTGCGGTCTCGGGGTTGTAAATCAGAAAAATGATTATTATATATACTTCTGGTTAGGTTGGTCCCCCTTTTTGCACTGCGGCCTAAAAGACCTATTGTGCACATCCCAGTGCTTCACCTTGCCTCACAGTGGTATTCCGATGTCCTCAAAAAAACTTACTAGTGCGTTTAGTGAGGTGTTTATCAGCAGTTCGGGTTCGATTGTTGTTTCCCCAAAGTGTTTATGTCGCAGAGTTATGAGTTCCTCGCACTCGCATATCCAGTGGATTGGAGTCTCGTCCTCCTCGTCACATAATCTACAGTCTGTGTTTGTTGCCACTCCTATTGTGTGCATATGTTTGTTCATATAACAGTGTCCTGTAGTTTGTTATGTGTTTTATTTTCTCCCTTCCATTTTCCAGGAGTGCCAGTGTCGCTTTCTTGGACGGTTCCCCTATGAAGTTTCAGGAATGCCTTGCTTTAGTGTAGTCCTGCCAGAGTTTGCGACGTTTATCTCGCAACCAGCTTCTAGTTTGCTCCCTGATCATGCTATAGGCTATGTTACAGGTAGGGTCTGGTTCTATCAGTTGGATTGTACTGGCTGATTTTGCTAATTTATCTGCTTTTTCGTTGCCTATTATTTCCTGGTAACCTGGGACCCACAACAGGCTAAGTTTGTTGTGTTCTCCCAGTTGAACCAGTTTTCTGTGGCATTCATATACCAGTTCTGAGTTGAACTGGTTGGATGACAGCGCTTTTAAAGCTGCTTGGCTGTCCGTCAGGATATGTATTCTCCTGCCTTTGTAGGATCTCTGCACCGTTAATTGGGCGCAGGTTAGAATTGCTGTTACATCGGTCTGGAACACTGTTGCATATTGCCCCAGGTTTATGCTTATTGTATTTCCTGGTCCCGTGCCATAAATGCCCAGACCTGTTCCATATTCTGTTCTTGATGCGTCCGTGTACCAGACTTCTCCCTTTAATTTGGTTAGGACTTCTTCCTCGTTCCGCTCTTCCCGCTCTGGAAGATATACTTTGTCAGGTCATTTTGGCAGTCTACAGCAATTCAATTATTCATTTAAGCTTTAGAGCAGCCTGTCTGTATTTTAAACCCTTTTTAGTTATTTGGTTTCAACACATAATTTATTAAAAATCTTGTATCATTTTGGATACCCATTTAGTTTTGTTGTGGCAGCTGTATGTAAGCGCCTCCAATATTTCGATCTTTCAAGATTTTAGTCTATGGGTGCGACAAAGATAGAGATGGCTCGTTCGGCAGCAGGCAGCTGCCTGTCTAGCGCGTTCTGCGCTGCGATTGGTCGGGGCTTTTTCGTCAGCCCAGGTGCACGTTGCGTACGCTTGTTTCGTGGCAGTCAGGCCCGTGTCGTTAGAGGCTACAGACGTGTTGAGGTAAGTTGGACGCCCCCCGGCGCTTAGCGTTGCGGGGGGCGGCCGTCCTGTTAGTGTTTGTTTGTTGGGGTCAGTTCCAAGGTTGTCGATCCCAGGCCGTCGATCTAGGCAGTTGGCAGAGGGTCGACCTTGAGTAAACTCGTGTGGTGGCAGTCCGTGTTCTTTTTACGTGTCGTTGCATGAATGCAGCATTATGTCGGCTTGTTAGCCCTTTAAACCGCGGTTCTTTTGCTAAGTACGCAGGATCACTATCGCTGTCTTTATACGTGTAACGGTTATGTTGTCAACATTTGCATAACCCTGAAAGGTCAACGCAAAAACATTATTCCGAAAGGGGACTCGTGAGGACATCCAACCATTTTTCTCCTGTATCGCATGAGCCACGTTAGTGCCAGAGGCGGCCATTCGACTGCTGTAAGGAATGCTTCTCCACCTGTCATAGCCGAGTCAACAAGGTAACGATCTGTAATAACCTTTGTGTCGCCGCAAATTTTAATTGTACCGCTTCTGGCATTCAAATTGTGTGCTGCAAACATGATGCCAGAGTGACGTACACTCCTTGTAATAATCACTGATGCGAATTAACGCTTGCTAACTCAACTAATTTTAATTGTACAGCCTCTCGCATTAAAATTGTGCTGCAAACATGATGCCAGAGTGACGTACACTCCTTGTAAAATTTACTGTGGGTGCCAACACCGACTTGACTACTATCACATGTTTTATGTGGAATTGTTTGTGAAATAGTACAGTGCAAGTACACTCTAACTAAAAATTCTTTGGTGTGCGTCAACTTGTGCGCCGTCAGCCCACTTTAATGATAGCGTAGTCAGTGCCTAAATTTAATATTGGGTACCGCCGGTTTGTGCCGTCAGGCGGCCTTGTACGTCATAATACAGGGCGCTCGATTGACTCGGGCCCAAATTCAGGTCTTGTCTTTACGTGTTACGGCGACCAGCCGTTGGGCTTAAGCCTACGTTCAGCCATTACATCTGGCCTGGGTCTGGTATCCGACTCGGCTGTGTCCTATAGACAGTAAGCGCTTCTCCCAGCTGGGCTTAACGATTAAGTCAATCATTGGAATTACTATACTTGTATTTTGTAACATGTTTATTAGATCACCAACAGAGATCCAATAGATGTATTAACCTTATGGTCTTTGTCTTGATACTATTGCGCCTTGTTGATGTATGTTACAGGGTGACTGTGTCACTGTGCCACAACAGCTGTGAGGTGAGGCTCAGACGCGGAGGAAAAGCATTCCAGGTAGGTGGTCGCGTCTGGTACTGTACCGTGGCTCTCGAAATAGTTATTCGCGTATTTTTCCCGAAATAGTTATTTGCGTATTTTTCCCGAAATAGTTATTCGCGTATTTTCCTGAAATAGTTATTCCCGCATTTTCCCGAAATTGGTATCTGGGTATTTGCTCGAAATAGTAATTTGAGTATTTTCCCGAAGCAGTACCTCGAATGCTTTTCGCCCCGGTTAGCCGTCCAGTTCCGGATGAGAGTGGAGATCCCGAGTCAGAGCTGGTGGCGCCCTCTCTCTAACAACAACCTACACATGCCGCATAACGCTTACCCTGTGGCGTACCGGTGTTAACCCCGCCCATCTCCCTGAGCGCATTTCAGCCGAGGCCTTTAGCCTGTTTTATCGATCTCCCAGGGTGAGCGTGCCCCATATCCCGGATTTGTTTAGTACTCGATACTCGCCTATCAGCGGGTGTCGTAAGGACAATTTAATGCCGTAACAACTTCGAACGGTTTTTGAGACTGGTAAGATGCCTTTATTTTGTCGGACTTCATCTGCAGGATGAGGTTTTCACGTAATCGGTTAAAGATTTCGGTATGTTCAGGATAGCGATCATACCCTTGTATTTTCAGCCTGTATGCCCCTAGTCTCGCTTCCGCCTCTACCCTTAGGTTTAATGGGGGAAGGTTTAGTGGGGCTTCTAACGCGGCTGTCGGGGTTGTTGACATTGCCCCCGTTATTCCAATACAGGCCATTCTTTGTATTTTGCTGAGCCGGTTTTTATTTTTAATATTGCTTGCCTTGTGCCACCATATCAAGGCTGCATAGGTTATCGTTGGTATAATGACTCTTGTGACGAGCCAGTATACCATTTTTGGTGACAGTCCCCATGTTTTTCCAAACATTCTTCTGTAGGTCCAGAATGCTCTGCATCCTTTGCTTGTAACATGTCCCATATGGTGTTTGAATGTCAATTTGGTGTCTAAAATTACACCCAAATATTTGACCTTCTCCACCATCTGTAATTCTTTCCCGTATAGTATTAAGTTCCTATACTTGGTTTTGTTCCTTCTTGTGATTGACAGAAGCGAGGTCCTTTCCGGGTTAACCGATAGTCCGGCTTCACACCATCTTTCCACAATGTTGAGGGCCAATTGAATTCTTTCGAATACTACGCCCTCAAATTTTTCGTGTATGTAGATGGTGATGTCGTTAGCGTAGCCCTGTGTGTATAAGCCCCTCTCCTCTAGTTCACGTAGAAGGTCGTCCACCACGAGGTTCCACAGCAGAGGTGACAATACTCCTCCTTGTGGGCACCCTCTGGTCACCGACACTTTCACGGTTGTCTTGTCAAGAAAAGTGGTTACGACTCTGCTTTTAAGCATGTTTAGCATCCATCTGCTCAGGGTGTCATTTATTCCCCTGCTATTCAAGGCTAGATAAATTGAGTCAAACGAGGTGTTGTCAAAAGCACCTTCGATATCCAGAAAGGCTCCTAGGCCAAAGTCTTTGGATTGTATAGTTTTTCCCCCTTACTGACTAAATCAAGTATAGCCAGTTCGCAGGATTTTCCTGATTGGTAGGCATATTGGTATCTATGTAATAGAGAAATTACCAGTCTTCAGAATAAATGACGTCAGACTTATTGGTCGGTAACATTTTGCCTGGGCATAGCTTTCCTTTCCCGGCTTTGGTATAAATACCACTCTCACTTTCCTCCAGCTTGCTGGTATGTAACCTAGGGCCAGACTTGCCCTTAGCATTGCACATAGACGGGTTGATAGTTCACCCCAGCCCTGAGTGAGTAGAGCTGGGTAGATTCCATCTCCACCTGGAGCGATTAAATGGTTCAAAACTGTGTAGTGCTCATTTAAGTTTAGTTATGTTTATCACTTGATGTGCTGTCTTCCAGTTCTCTTGTGTGGCCCTGCGTAAAGGTATTTCTACATCATGATCACTGGTGTTATCTTCCTATAATAGTATACTGCCTGGGAAATGTGCCTATAGTAGAACTGCCAGTGTTTCTTTCCCAGTTTCCGTGTATCCTCCTGTAGGTTTTTTCAGTGTCTGTCTTTCGCTAGAGCTTTTTGGAGTTTTGCACATTCTGGTGTTTTGTCGACTCCCTTGCAGTACTCCCTCCATGAGGATCGTTTTGCTTTTCTCACTTCGTTATTGTATTTTGCAAGGACTTCTTTATAAGGTTCCCACTTCCCTGTCCTTTTTGCTTTGTTGAATAGCCTTCTTGTCTCCACCCGCAGCTCTGAAAGTCGACCGTTCCACCATAGAACATCTCTGGTTGACCTTCTAGAAGTTGCAGTACAACTCGATTCGAAGGCATTTATTAGTGATTCAGTGATGGCGTCCGCCATTATTTTTAATTCAGCAGTGTCACTGGCTCTGGAGGGGCAATCCCGGAGTGCCTGCTTGAGGTTCTCTTTATAAGAGCCCCAGTTGCAGTTTCTGGGATTCCTGTACTCCAGGTCGGTTAGCACCGGTGTTTTGATGTCAAATCTGATGTATCTGTGGTCCGAGAGCGATGGCTCTTCAGATACATACCATTGTTCTACCATGTTTGCCATAGCTGTGGTGGCTACAGTTATATCAATGACCTCCATTCTAATACTAGTTACAAATGTGGGTTTATTGCCTAGATTCATTGTCAAGAGCCTATTTTCTAAAAAGAAATCAAGGAGAGACTCACCTCTTCCGTTGGTGTTATTGCTTCCCCACGCTATGTGGTAAGCGTTTGCATCACATCCTAGTAGTAGCTGCAGATTCGCCCCTCTGCAGTGTCCTACTAGCTCCCTCATCTCAGGAGTGGGTGGATCTCCTGGCTGGTCATATGGGAAATATACGGATCCGATAATGAGTTTCCTCTCGTTCCCTTCCATAGCCATTTTGGTTTTGACTGCCACAAGATCCCTACAAGAAAGGTCTCTTAATGTGATCAGATTCAAATTTGTTTTAGCAAGTATTCTGGTTCTAGGCATGACTTCTTCGGAGCTGTGCAGATTCCAGCCCTTGGGCATGCCTAGTCCCATTATTTTATTACTCTTAATCCAAGGTTCTTGAATTAATATAATATCTATATTATTTTTGATGGCATAAGCCTGTAAGACCGCCGATGCGTTCTTACAATGTGTATATTTACCTGTAGCAGTTTTAGCGCCATTGTAGCTTCTACTGAAGTTTTTTGGGCTTAAGGAGAGGGAGGTTCCTTAGACCCTCCCCCTTCCTTCACCTGGGGGGGTTCTGAAGTCCTTTAAGCCTGTGGTTCTTCTGTTGGTAGAGGTTCCCGAGGACCCTCTACCTCCATTTCCTCTGCCGATTGCGAAAGTGGAGGTTCCAAAGATCCCTCCACTTCCATCGCCTGAGAAGGTCCTTCTTCTTCTGCGTGCCCTTCTTTTTTCTCGTCTTCCTCCTGCTTCTTACCCAGTTTCATAAAGGATACCAGAGAGAAGTTTAGGAAGGGACTGTAGTCAACTTCCTGTAGCTGAGTCCAGGACTGCTCTGACATGGCGATGACTACCTGCTGTCCCTTGGGGGTCCGGCTTGGAGTCCGTCACCTGCCAGGTCTTTGTAGAAAGACCTTTGTTTTGTTTATGCAACCTGTGCAGAAGAGTTTTGGCTTCCAGTACTAGTCCTGGAATCCATGCTAGGGTATATACTGGTTTAGGGACGTCCTTCGCCTCTCTGAGCACCAGTTTCGCCCCTTCCCATGGTATACAACCTTTCATTATCGTTTCCAGCCACGTTTTGGTTTCGAGGTCCGCACAGGTCACGTTAAGTCTTGCTCTGCGGTGGCGTACCTCGAGAAATCTCTGGTGGGGTACATTCCCCCCATCCTTAATTTCATCGATTTTTTTTAGCAGGTAGGTTCTAATCAGCCCTGCCTACTCGACATTTATGGTCTCATCTGGGTATCCCTTTGGCAGAATTACCATCTTCTCCCCAGTGATGGCGTCTTTGTAGCTACGAGCAGGTTCTTCCACCCTGCTTCTTTTTTCTGTTGTTTTGGGGTGCTTCCTTCGGATCGGTTTCTTTTTAACCCTCTCTCGGCGTTGTCCCCTTTTTTTGCGCCCTGGTCCCTGAAGGCCCTGGTTGCGGCTGACTGCTTGGGACTGTCCCGGCGCCTTAGTCCCGGTTTCTGCCTCTTGCAGTCGTTGGCGCTTCAATTTTCGCTTTGCAGCGCCCGACAATTTTCTGTATTCGGTTGGATCCATTCAAGATCCTCCAGCCGATCCCTGGGGTTGGCCCCTAGGGGGAGAGTTGTTTTTTGATTTTTCTTCTTTTTCTTTTGTTTTTAAAATTAAATTTCCATTATCCATGTTCCCACGAGTGATCGGGAAAAAGGTCAACCCTCGCCGAAGCCCGAACGACGAGGTAAGGCGGCTTAGTACGACGGAGTTGTGCCAGGTGCTCCGAAGGAATCGTTCGTGAAACTGCCTCCCCAGTTCCATGCAGCCCTCGTCACGATATCTTCCAACTTGGCTTGAGGGATGTTTATCGACTTCCCAGTCTAGATCCGCTGGATTTAGTTTTAACAGGGCCACTACGTGTAGGATGCAATCTGAGATCACATATCACCAATCATTGAAGGTGATACTCAACGGTCTTGGGATTTCAGAGGCTGGAGTGCTATGCATCTGTCCTCCCCTGTAGTTGACCTTCCACCTCGGGGCAGGTTAGTGTCAACTCCTGGCTTCCAGTCAGCCACTCAACCCCCAAAAAAATGATACTGGGGGTACAAGGCGAACGGCGAGTTTTTCATATAGCAGATGGTCACACACGCCCGACCGCAAACACAAACTCAGCCAATTCCACAGTCAGTCATGCAAGCAAATCAACAAACATTCAGTTGTTAGCAGTAATGTGCTCATTACATAATACTTACAGGGGGTTTAATTTCCCTTGTGGCGTTCCCACGTCCCATCTCGAAGGAAACATCGTCAGGTATATTCTTCGGTGCACCTTCGATGATGTGCCTGTAATAATTCTGCAAATACCGATGCTTACTGCATCTAGTACGCATTAACCGAACGTTAACTGCATCAATAGATCGAACCCATGTCAATGCGACCCGTAATTGCGGTGGTCGCATGGACCACAAAAGGCACAGGCACAAGGCATTTTTAGGAAATGGGCTTCCCGAACCACCCAGTCGGGCTAACTGGGATCACTGATAAGTAAGGTGCTTAACCGTTCAAGGGTCGTGGGACATCTCGCCGAATGGCCACTGATCCATGCACGAGAGTACTCTCTACGGCAAGGTGACCCTAGGTCAACCATAACAATGAACAACGACCCAATTAATAAAGCTGTTTGCAATCAGCCTTAGTACGAACAATAACGAATGTTCGACTCCGCTGTACAATAACTACATTTGCAAAGTTACGCAAGCACTAGTATTTCTTTTTACAGACCTCATCGTTTCATCCGTTCTCTTATAAGTTATAATCCATATAACTTACACAATTCAATTCACTTGAAAAACACATAATCGCGGTGGAATGACACCCGCGGTGGATTAGCTTTCGCGTTCACACGGGTGTGACCTCACCCACAGACTGCCAAAGCACATAAGAGCCCTCGCATTGTAAAAGTGCCACCCCTAGTGGCCTCGGGCTTTACAACATTCCCATATGGGAATTCTCGGCTAATTGCCCGCAAAGGCCCATCGATATTAAAAACAACCCTCAGTCATTAATTTAGCTTTGAACTCCTTTCGATTCTGTACTAAATTTAGAAAGTATCATATTTCAGTGGTTGGTTTAGACCTTTAGACTAAAGCCTAAATTATACGGATACAAATAAAATGATAGGATATTTTCAAACAACTCAAGGAACACAAAAGTAAATATTACAAGACAATTTTAAAAATCAAAAGAAACGAGAGGTAAAAATATCTTATCGTTTCTAATTATAATGAAACAAAAAGTAAACACTTGGTAATGCAAATTACATCAACTTTAAAATTAAAGAAATATTACCGGCGATGGGATTCGAACTTTAGCGGCTGCGAATGCGATATCAACGCTCGACCATTTTTGTTGTGTGCTGGACCGTTCGGATGCACAAATTATTACTTCTTTCTATTTCTCAGTTAAGACGAAAATAAACAACATTTTATTTTGTAAGTGCTCACTCCGTATATGTTGGGTCCAAAATCTGCCCTTTTTCGGGGTCGGTTAACATAGCATCACCAACTATTCCAAATGGTCTCCAAATCAAGCGCTTGATTTTTATATCTAGCGCCACAAATTATAACGCTAGCGCTATTGCAGTTTCGGATATTTTTACTGTTTTTTTTGGGGCTGCTAAGTTAACGTTTGCACCACCAATTAACGCCAGGCTTCCAAAAACCTAGCGCTAGACTCTTCAAACCAAGCGCAATTTGGCGCCATAAATTATTACGTTAGCGCCATTGCAGTTTCGGATATTTTTACTGTTCTTTTCGGGGGGTGCTAAGTTAACGTTTGCACCACCAATTAACGCCAGGCTTCCAAAAACCTAGCGCTAGACTCTTCAAACCAAGCGCAATCTCGCGCCACAAATTATTACGCTAGCGCCATTGCAGTTTCGGATATTTTTACTGTTCTTTTCGGGGGCTGCTAAGTTAACGTTTGCACCACCAATTAACGCCAGGCTTCCAAAAATCTAGCGCTAGACTCTTCAAACCAAGCGCAATCTCGCGCCACAAATTATTACGCTAGCGTCGTTGCAGTTTCGGATATTTTTACTGTTCTTTTCGGGTAGTGCTAAGTTAACGGTAGCACCACCAATTAACGATAGGCTTCTGAAAATCTAGCGCTAGATTCTCTACACCTAGCGCTTTCTCCATTTGAATTGTACGCCATAAAATTTATGAGATAATCAGCACCATTAATTAACGCCAGGCTTCCAAAAACCTGGCGCTAGACTCTTCAAACCAAGCGCAATTTGGCGCCATAAACTATTACGTTAGCGCCATTGCAGTTTTGGATATTTTTACTGTTCTTTTCGGGGGGTGCTAAAAGGTAACGTTTGCACCACCAATTAACGCCAGGCTTCCAAAAACCTAGCGCTCGACTCTTTAAACCAAGCGCAATTTGGCGCTATAAATTATTACGCTAGCGCCATTGCAGTTTCGGATATGTTTACTGTTCTTTTTGGAGGGTGCTAAGTTAACGTTTGCACCACCAATTAACGCCAGGCTTTCAAAAATCTAGCGCTAGACTCTTCAAACCAAGCGCAAACTGGCGCCATAAATTATTACGCTAGCGCCATTGCAGTTTCGGATATTTTTACTGTAGTTTTTGGATGGTGCTAAGTTAACGTTTGCACCACCAATTAACGCCAGGCTTCCAAAAACCTGGCGCTAGACTCTTCAAACCAAGCGCAATTTGGCGCCATAAACTATTACGTTAGCGCCATTGCAGTTTCGGATATTTTTACTGTTCTTTTCGGGGGGTGCTAAGGTAACGTTTGCACCACCAATTAACGCCAAACTTCCAAAAACCTAGCGCTCGACTCTTCAAACCAAGCGCAATTTGGCGCCATAAATTATTACGCTAGCACCATTGCAGTTTCGGATATTTTTACTATTGTTTTTGGAGGGTGCTAAGTTAACGTTTGCACCACCAATTAACGCCAGGCTTCCAAAAATCTAGCGCTAGACTCTTCAAACCAAGCGCAAACTGGCGCCATAAATTATTACGCTAGCGCCATTGCAGTTTCGGATATTTTTACTGTAGTTTTTGGATGGTGCTAAGTTAACGTTTGCACCACCAATTAACGCCAGGCTTCCAAAAACCTGGCGCTAGACTCTTCAAACCAAGCGCAATTTGGCGCCATAAACTATTACGTTACCGCCATTGCAGTTTCGGATATTTTTACTGTTCTTTTCGGGGGGTGCTAAGGTAACGTTTGCACCACCAATTAACGCCAGGCTTTCAAAAACCTAGCGCTCGACTCTTCAAACCAAGCGCAATCTGGCGCCATAAATTATCACGCTAGCGCCATTGCAGTTTCGGATATTTTTACTGTTCTTTTTGGAGGGTGCTAAGTTAACGTTTGAACCACCAATTAACGCCAGGCTTCCAAAAATCTAGCGCCAGACTCTTCAAACCAAGCGCAATCTGGGCCATAAATTATTACGCTAGCGCCATTGCAGTTTCGGATATTTTTACTGGTCTTTTCGGGGAGTGCTAAGTTAACGGTAGCACCACAAATTAACGATAGGCTTCTGAAAATCTAGCGCTAGATTCTCTACACCTAGCGCTTTCTCCATTTGAATTGTACGCCATAAAATTGATGAGATAATCAGCACCATTAATTAACGCCAGGCTTCCAAAAACTTGGCGCTAGACTCTTCAAACCAAGCGCAATTTGGTGCTATAAACTATTACGTTAGCGCCATTGCAGTTTCGGATATTTTTACTGTTCTCTTCGGGGGGTGCTAAGGTAACGTTTGCACCACCAATTAACGCCAGGCTTCCAAAAACCTAGCGCTCGACTCTTCAAACCCAGCGCAATCTGGCGCCATTAATTATTACGCTAGCGAAATTGCAGTTTCGGATATTTTTACTGTACTTTTTGGAGGGTGCTAAGTTAACGTTTGCACCACCAATTAACGCCAGGCTTCCAAAAATCTAGCGCTAGACTCTTCAAACCAAGCGCAATCTGGCGCCATAAATTATTACGCTAGCGCCATTGCAGTTTCGGATATTTTTACTGTTCTTTTTGGGGGGGTGCTAAGTTAACGTTTGCACCACCAATTAACGCCAGGCTTCCAAAAACCTAGCGCTCGACTCTTCAAACCAAGCGCAATTTGGTGCCATAAACTATTACGTTAGCGCCATTGCAGTTTCGGATATTTTTACTGTTCTCTTCGGGGGGTGCTAAGGTAACATTTGCACCACCAATTAACGCCAGGCTTCCAAAAACCTAGCGCTCGACGTTTCAAACCAAGCGCAATCTGGCGCCATAAATTATTACGCTAGCGAAATTGCAGTTTCGGATATTTTTACTGTACTTTTTGGAGGGTGCTAAGTTAACGTTTGCACCACCAATTAACGCCAGGCTTCCAAAAATCTAGCGCTAGATTCTTCAAACCAAGCGCAATCTGGCGCCATAAATTATTACGCTAGCGCCATTGCAGTTTCGGATATTTTTACTGTTCTTTTTGGGGGGGTGCTAAGTTAACGTTTGCACTACCAATTAACGCCAGGCTTCCAAAAACCTAGCGCTCGACTCTTCAAACCAAGCGCAATTTGGTGCCATAAACTATTACGTTAGCGCCATTGCAGTTTCGGATATTTTTACTGTTCTCTTCGGGGGGTGCTAAGGTAACGTTTGCACCACCAATTAACGCCAGGCTTCCAAAAACCTAGCGCTCGACTCTTCAAACCAAGCGCAATCTGGCGCCATAAATTATTACGCTAGCGAAATTGCAGTTTCGGATATTTTTACTGTTCTTTTTGGGGGGGGGGGGTGCTAAGTTAACGTATGTACCACCAATTAACGCCAGGCTTCCAAAAATCTAGCGCCAGACTCTTCAAACGCTGAATGATAAGGGGCGTTATCCATGAAAATAACAGATAGCTCGTTTAAATTAGGCAGTAACTGAGTTTTCAACCATTTTATAAACAATTATCCGTTCATATTGTCATGATAATCTGAACTCTTCGAAGTTGAAGAAAAAATTAAGCTAGCATCTTCTACAAGTCCATTATTTGTCCTTGCATGCAATATTATGTAAGGTGTTCCTAGGCCACCATCATTTTTAACGGACTTAATAGAATCGTCTTGTTAAGATCTTTTTAGTCTGCCTCTAAAAACATCCAGGTTTCATCCAAGAACACGAATTGATAATTTTCGTTGTTGAACTTTATAAAATTTCTTAAGAAAGCCGTTCTTTCTGCAACAACATTATTTCTCTCGCAGAGCGCTCTCCTGTTATCATCTTTCACAAAACGAAAAACAATGTTACGTAGTAATATAGCTAACCTTCCGCGACTAATATCTAAAATGTGTCTTTCTTTTAGCTTATGTAAAAGGGCATTCAAAATAATATACTTGTTTACTTCACACATGTGATATATTACGTACCTCACTTCTGCTCTTTGACCTTCTGGAACATGTAATGTTTTCAGATATTTATGTTTTCATATTTCACCAGTTGGTGGGAGCATTCCTTACCTTCTGACTTTTTACCAAATAGCACACTTTTAATTTAGATTCTCTAATTTGTAGAGCATCCGTGACACGTTTATGCACTTCCACTACTGGTTTGAGCGGCCCGTAATTATTTTTATCTACTCCAGTGTGGTAAGTAACGCATTACGTCACTCATTTGACACTATTTCAGTTAGGTAATGAAGCTCATTACACCACTCAGTTATGTAATGGTTTCATTACGCAACTGAGTTGTGTAATGACTTCATTACGTAACTGAAATAGTGTCAAATGAATGACATAATGACATTTGCCTACTAAAATATTTTTGAAAATGACAGATCTGACATTTCTCTTAATGCACTTTAGGCAGTCGTAGATAAAATTTTGTACAATACATGTGTGATAATGCTTACATAACTCGTGCTACGCACTCGTTTGTAACTTACACACACGTATATTAATGATGCTGTTATCCCACTTGTATAGTAAGTAACTATTATCAAACTGAAAATAAAGACTGAAAAGCAACTGGTCAACATGTAAACTGTTACCGCTAATTGCGCTTGACACCGAATTTTTAGCAAAACTAATTATTTGCAGTAATTACCAGTCATCAATCGACTCTTATTACTGGTCTATGTTTAACTTTCACCAAAAAAAAATTTTAATAAGGTAATAACAAATATATTTCCTTAATTGTAAATTCTAATAATGTAAAACCATTGGCGTTTCTGTAACATAAACGACGAAGTGCACCAACAGATTTCGTGCTTCAGGTACAAGTATCATTATACAGTTCCAATGCAGTAATAGTTTTATGTTCTGTGGATGCAATCGTGAAAACGAAAAGGGGCGCAGTGGATAATTTAGTTTAATAACTGAGTCACTTTGAAACTAAATCCATTTCAATGGAATTTTATGCGCTAGAGTTATATATTTCCTAGACGTGCTATATACAATAACAATGATATTAATATTGCATCTATATTTCATTCAGTTGGCTGGCAAGCAATTTTATCCTATCCATTTCTTATATTCTGATATTCATTCCACATACGTTCTAAATTTATGAATCGCATTGTTCATATGTGTAAAAAAAAATATGAAAATACAAGAAAGGTAGGTATGCAAAAAGCAATCTTCTAAAATATAATGAAATTATCTTCAACATCCAGACTTAGTAAATAGTCAGTGCCGTGCCATCTTATTACACACATACAGTGTGTCCAAAATAAGGAGGGCCAGTATGGGGATCTAACATGTGAGCAAACGAAAATGAAATCATGCTTGGCCTTGATAATTGAATCGATTATTAATTCACATTATGTTGATACTCTCGAATAAAATACACACACATAACCTACACCATTGCATAACTGTCACCGATTGTCATATTTTTATTTGAAAATTAACATAAAAACAACACTTAAACAATGTTACATCTGCTACATCATTAATTCCGTATTAAGATATAAGAACTGCTGAAACTGCTGAAAGTGTTCCTTGATTAAAGATGTGTAATTTAAAATTTGAAAATTTAAAAAATTCGACACTTCTACTATTATAACAGTCACATTTAAATTAAAAACATCAGAAGCAATAGAGCACAAGACTTAATTTCTTCAAAGCCAAGCTTGATTTCGTTTTCATTTGCTCACATGTTAGTTAATAGCAGGAGATACAAATTTGTTTAAATGGGAAAAAGTTGCGTAATTAAAGGTCTAAAAAATGACGCTTAGAAATCCATTATGAAATATATTTTTAACAAGGTTCTAGGCGAAATAGTCGTCTTTAACTTCGCAAAAGTTTCCAAGTTTCCAGTGGCAATATTAAAATAAAAGTGTTCATTAAAAAAGTTTCGTTCATTGACACACACCAATTGTCCCATTTAGATATTGGACTTAGCTCTAGTTCCTTTGCGAAACGATAAGAAAAACCGCTAACTTCATGCTCCTTTATCATAAGACGTTTTATCTGCTACTTAAGTAGTGCTAGAAGTAATACTGTTACTAGTGGATGCACTTCACTTCACATTACATTCTTCCTTCGTATATTAGTTGCAAATTTACAATCTTTGCAAATCCCGTTATCCTTAATCATTTACAATTCTTATCCATAATTAAAGGAGATTGTGTCAAACTCAAGTAGCTCTTTCTTTTTGCTCTTGTTGATAGGACGTCAAACCGTCCGTAAATAGCACACAATGTAGCAATAATCTCCAATGCCTTTGTTTCATACTGAGATTAATTGAAGTGCTATTAAATAAACTGAGTAGTGCAAGCGCTTCTAATCCAACTGCACTTCTACATAAAAGGAATTTAAAACTTGAATATCCTGTTATACAAAACTGACAATTTGCATAATCAGTCTCTGGGCGATTGGAGGTAAAACCAGAATTCGACAAAATGTTCTGACACGTAGTATCGATAGATTTACGTCACGTAATTTATCGACCCTCTGAAGTACCGAGATGTTAATTTTTTGCGGCATTCGTGCTGGAGAGATCAGCGGCAAACCGTTACAAAAAAAAAATATTTCGACTCATCATTCAAATTCCTGGTTACATTTCATCACTTCTGGGACATTTGAGCATTTGAAAATCGATATTGCAAGTTTCGCCCTGCTATTTAGTTTAGTTGGAATTGATATTATTATCATCATTATCAACAGAAACAAAGAACTGATAACAAAACAAAGTCTGGAAAGCACCATCTTACATTTATACAGATTTAAATGGCATTTAGCAGGTTAAATTTTGGTATAAATATCTAGTTTAAAATTGTGCTTAAGTTTGTATTTGTTGTTTGATTATTTGAACTGTATAACAAAGATGACCATTATCCCAGAGCAAAAACTTACGCACTATTAGTTTTGAATTTTTCGATATTTTTCTCCAATCTTTAAATACCAATTTTGAAACGCTCTTACTTTCTATTTGTAAGAAATAACTTTTAACACTTACTGATTTTGATTAAAAATGATTAAAAGTCTTTTAGTTTACATTTTTATTTAAATAAGGTGGTTGAGTTAAAATTTTAAATGACAATATTGTATTGTATAAATATTTGTGCAGAAATTTGCCTGCAACTAGTTTCTCTTGAAACAGCCAATTATATATCAAATGCTTTCGGAAAAAATAATAGCAACTTAATTGCAATGAGAGAGTTGTAAAATACAAAACTGAAATATTGTCGTCTTGGCAGAGTTTCTAATCAGAACGTCTTACTTTCTAAATAAAGTATGATTTGCTTTAGAAATCCTTTAATTTTATTTGAACAATTCTATCTGTGCCAAGATTATTCTTCTTTTCTGAGAACTGTAGTATAAGTTGAATTTTGAGTTTTGTTGTATTTTATGCTTTCGTTAACAAATGTTTCCATTTTCTATGTATGGTGCCTTAAAACACATTATCTTGTTAACTGTAATTTCTTATCTTGTTCTAAATCAGTTTGGAAAGTTTCGTCTCAATTTGTATGTAACTTGATAGTTTCTTGAAATGGAAAAGCTTGAACCTCGGCCAGTGATTAAATTTTTGACCAGGGAGAGAAGAACAGAAGTGGACGACTTGCAACAGCGCAAAACTCTAAAACTGTGATCAAAGTAGACAAATTAGTGTTAGAAGATAGACGAATTACTGTTAAACCGGTAGCCAACAGCATAACTGTGGTGTAGCAGAGGTTTGGCAACGCTGTGTAACTGCGGTTTATCCTAAGGGACAAAGACAGGTACCCGGACGAAGGTTTTGGGTTAGTTTTAAGACATTCGAGTTGTGCTCTTGTTAACAGTAACTTTTATTTGTATGAGATCTGTCTAAGTTATATTTATTTAATAAACATATATTTCCACTACAACCTCTTTAATTAGCCTTAACCACGGTTGTGTTTTCTTCGGTCAAAAACATTCTTGTTTCGTGTAAGAAAAATGGCTTATGTAATCGGAGCGATCGAGCGATTCGACCATAATGGCAACGACTGGACAGTTTACCAGGAGAGGCTGGAGCAATTTTTCGCGGCGAACGAAGTAAAGGACAGTGACCAGTGACGGAGCAAAAGGCAAAAGTGCGGTATTAATTAGTCAATTACAATTTATTGCGCGATCTGTGTTATCCGAAAAAGCCATGTGAAAAGACCTACGAAGAGATGTGCAAGTGCATGAGGGACCATTTCAGCCCTAAGATTTCGGTGTATAGCCAAAGGGTGGAATTTTACAGAACAACACAGAAACGCGACGAAAGTATCACAGAGTGGCATGCTAGAATCGAAAATCTAGCAGTGAATTGTAAATTCCTGGGCTTGGACAAGATTCTTCGGGACAAATTTGTCACGGGGATTCGCAAGGGGCCTATCTTGGACAAATTGTGCGAAGAAGAATACACGGAGGACGCAACTATGATCGAAATGGTGGAGATGGCTTTAAAAAAGGAGGCCAGTCTCGAATCCAGTACGGTGGCTGCAACTACGAGGGGAAACCAATCAGTCAACGTACTTAGAGCGCAAAAAACTACGATGGCAAGGGACCAGCAACGACGGCAAGAAAAGGGCCAACAACGCAAGGCAGAATATTACGCGTGCGATCGTTGTGGTAAGGAACATCAAGTGGGGCAGTCATGTAAATTTAAAAATGCCAAATGTTTTAAATGTAAAGCGATAGGTCATTTATCAGGCATGTGTAAATTTAGGGCTAAGACGAACAAGAGTAGTAGTAATCACGCCAGCAGCAGTAATTACATTGAGGCTACTGAGAGGGTAGATTTACCTTTGTTTAACATTACATCTAATAAAAGTAAGCCAATGAAGGAACAATTATCCGATGTGTGCCTGTCGCGCTTAGTGGACGTGCACGCTACACGCTCAAATTATTATCTTATAAATTCTAAAACTACCAAGTTGCAAGTTAATTTTCAACATGGAAACCAGGAATCGTAGTAAGGATGTCCCCGTGGATAGTAGCGATATCCTTGCTCAGAAGACCGTAAGTGAAATGTTCCAAAATACTTTATTTACGGAGAAACTTAACCAGATATTCAACACCTGTTTAACGACTCAAATGGAAGAGATACTAAAAAAGTATGAAAATAAAATATCCCATCTGGAGTAAAAAGTCAAGCATCTAGAACAGCAACTTGAAGAATCTAACTCAGCCACCGATAAAATTCTGGATGCCTACGAGCAGTACAGCAGGAAAAACAGCCTTCGAATTTTTGGACTCCCCGAAAGTGCAACGAAGATAACCTAGGCATTGAACTACCCAGGTTTTCAATTGATATCAGCCACCGTCTTAAGGGCAAGGAAGGAGCACACAGGCCGATAATAGTAAAGTTTGTGCAACGTAGCATTAAGAAACTTATATTTAACAATAAACGGAAGTTGAAAGGAACGAAAATCCTTATCAGAGAAGACCTGACATGGAAGCGCATGGATATCATCAGAGAGGCCTCCAAGAAGCTGGGCTACAGATCGGTATGGACCAATGATGGCAACATCTAATATGTAAAAACTACGAGCAATGGTATTCGCAAAATTAATACTTTAAACGATCTAAGTTCTATTTAAATATAATCTGTGAAACGTGTGGTGCACTATTCTTTTTTGTTTTCATTTTTAGGTTTGCAGGCTACATTCCTTGGAATATCTACTTTTACAGCGGATACATATGAATACTAGCAGCATAAAAGCAGCTCACTTAAATTTCTGGTCGTTACTACCGAAACTAGATTACATTAAGCGCATTATCACAACCTATGATATATTCTCTTTATCAGAAACATGGCTTTCATCAAACGTATGTAATTTAAACCTTTCAATTAAAGATTATAATTTGATACGGCAAGATCGAGATAGTCGGGGTGGCGGAGTTGCGGTTTACATAAAAAACTCCTTGAAGTACAAGATAATTAATACAAATAATAACATAGAGCAATTATGGTTCACGATTAAAAATAAATCTGAAACATACGTTTTTGGGGTAATCTATAGACCACCGTCTACAAATTATAAAACATTTGTAGACGAACTTGAGACGTCGTTTACATTATGTACAACCACGTGCGTGTTAGTTTTCGTTTCGATTTTTCCTGCTTTCTTTTTATTTGTTTAAAAACCAATCTTTTTTAAGACGGATAAAATTAAATGACATGATCGTTCTTTTCCGACTTACCGTATGCTATTTGGAAAGTAACTAGAATTTGAATTTGCCGCCACTTTCAGTAACTCAAAATGGCGGACGAGCTTGCTGGTATAAATATAGTACCTTAGTTAACAGGTAGCGTTCGAGTATCTCCGTGATACATTGTTATTGTATTTATGTATATTTGTATTTATGTTTTTTGGCATTGCATTTTATTTTGTAAATTTTTATGGTATTTACAAGGGCGAAGTGGAAGAATAGCTCTGCTAAACTTCGTCCTTGCGACTCAGCTTTTGAATAAAGATTTATTAATTATTATTATTATTTATTGTATATTCACTAGACGTACTTTAGTTAGAATTGGCGCTAGCTTAAAGATAACAAAATTTTGGTAGAAATTTATATTTGCATACTTTCCTCCATAATGCACCCCTTTTTCACTACATATTGCTCTTTTTAGTATAACACATTACATTTTAAATCCATTAAAAGTTGGTATAAAGAAGTTTTGTCAGTTTGGCTCTAACTTTACTGTTAACCCCAGAAAAAAACTAACATTGAAAATAAAAAAAATCGGTTTTTTAAGATAACTCAAGAAACAAAAAAATTATACCAATTATTTCTAGGCGTCATTTTGTTAGTTCTTTAATTACGCAGCCGTTTTCCTATTTAACCAAATTTGTATCTCTTAGTATTAATGAGATCTCCATACTGGGCTATCCTTATCTTGGACACACAGTATATCACTCATTTACAAGGCTAAAAACAAAAAAAAATGTAAATTACATGTAAAAACATGAGGAATAACTACCCCTCACTAATTATAAATATTAATCAGTAATCGAATTGAATTATTAAGCGATTCGTATCACAAATTGAACCAATACATTAAACAATTTCTTATAAACATTGAACACATGAAAACGATACAATTGAAAGAAAAGTAGATTTTTGAATGTGTTGCAGAAAAAAGTAGAGAACAATACAGAAGGAGCGATATTGATTTGAATGTTTGGGTGGGTAATAGGAATATTTGAGGAAACAATAACTAGGGACGTAATCGGCAAGCGTGTAAGGTTAATACTGGATTATACAATTGCATCTAAAAAAATCATAAAGAAAATATATGACACAAAAGTTAAATTAAGTTTTTAAATAGGCGGTGGCCACTAAGTTTTAGTAACAACCGTGAGAAGATAACAAAACTTTACAGATAGATTAGAACAAGAGTTCGGAGAGACAAAGCAAATGAGATAAGTTTTATTTAAGGTATAAATAGACAACAATTAGCATATTCCATCAAGCCTGGAGAATGTCGAATAATATTGAAAAATTAAATTGTCACCATACTGTTCTCGTAAAGCATTAATCCTTTCTAGAAGGAATATAAAGTATGATCAAAAATATTTTCATCTTGTATGGCTATGGAATGTTTTCTAATTTACGAATGCAACTACATTTTATACTTGAATGTCAAACTTGACATTTGATTTTTAAGTGACTTATAGTTGCATTAATAATATAGGAACTATTCCATAGCCATATTAGATGAAAATACATTTTGATCATGCTATATATTTCGTATGTCCACAAACAGTCAAGCACTAGAGCTTTATATCAATGTACGCGAATAAAATTTATAATTGTCAGTAGATCTAATATTTTTCTATGAGAGAATTGTTTTATTAAAATTAAAACAGCAACGAGGAAGCCCACCAGAGGTTAAAAATTATTTGGCAATCATATAAGACTCTGCAACTCCACTTGCGCTTGGTTACAATGCGAACAAGGGCGTAGCCAGGGTTCCATTTAGGGGTGGGCAAACATTTATACACACAATTATTATTGTTATTACTATTTTATTTTATTTTGTACAAATGGAAAAAATATTACTTAAAGTAACACTATTTTTCGCGAATCTGATGCAAATCTTCTGAAGATTTCATCTTCTAGCTCCTTTTTTTTCTAGCACCATTTTTTTGTGCACACTCAGCATGAACAGTCCAGTAAGACGGCCTTCCGTCATTATTGATCGCAACCAAGTTTTTACGCTACATAGTGTACTGAAAGACCTTTCAATGGTGCTTGTTGTACACGGTTGTGCCAATGAAATATGTAAAGCATGTTTTAAATCAGGAAAGAAAGTCTCAGCTTCTTTCACCACGTCTATTTGTTCTAACTCTTTTAGTTCTTATTTTCTGAGGTTTTTTTTTTCCTTCCAGATACTATACCATAATTCCGCTTCATTGTTAACATTACTTAAATTATAAAAATCTAATGAGCTTTGTGTCCTTTTTAAAAAGTTTTCAAATGTCATATCTAACATATATAGTAGAAGGATGTATTGCTAATAGTGAAAAAGCCGGCAAGTTATCGTCGGAAAACCGCTGTTCCAAGGAAGTTATTAAAGAATCCAAGTATGGGATTAGCAGCGACGTTTTCCAAAATTCAGCAGGAGTGGCCACTGGAGGATTTGACCAGTGTTGTTGACGTTCTGCAATTCTTGGTATTTGCAAGTCTACCCCAATGTTTTCAGCAATTGAATTAGCGCTAGATAAAATTTCTTGGATGATGGCGTTTGCAGTTTCTCTATGGATTTTTACCACAGCTACTATTCTTTTTATATGATTTTTGCACTGTAACATGTCAATGCATTTTGATTGTAAAACATTTGCCACAAGTTCTAGCAATGCAGAGTACTTAGCTATAATAACAAGACAGAGAATAAACTGGGACTTAGTTGCAGCAGAATACAGTTGAAAAGCACCTTTTCTAGTGGCAGCGTTACCTTCCACTGAAAGATTTTGTAATCCTTCGACGATTTTGACATTTTTGAAATTAAATAACGTAATCTTATAACTTTAATTTAATTACTTAATATACACAAAAATTAAATACTAAAAAACAACACCAAAAATCTACCTGCAAAAAATTTCCTAATGTCCATTTTTAATTTTAGAATAGTGTAAAATAAATTAAAATTTACAATTGATTTTAGTTAAATATTGGCTACTAATAAACACAATCACTTTATTCACTCTTTTTTCCGTTCGTTTTGCACTGTGTTTCCAAACTAACTGGAGCATTGCTTTAATATTAGCATTAAAGCTTGCTGTGCAGATAAACAAACTTCTGCAAATTCCGGAACGGAACACTACCTGCACACTCAAATATATATTGAAAGTGCGCATTTTCGTTTACATCTAGATTATTCCAAAAACGCCTGATCGTGGGCAAATGCGAGTAAACCACCTACTACGGACACTTTTGAGCGTTTGCGGCATTCATATCGTATTGTTCACACGAACTTTACAAAACAACTGCTTTTTGCTTTTTATAAATTTTTAGGGGTAGGCAAGCGCCCACCCCTGCCCATACCTGGCTACGCCCTTGAATGCGAAATGGGTAGGTCAACAATTGCCACTACCTGTCCCAAGCCTGGATAAAGGAGGAGGGTTCCCAATTAGGGTAACTTCCTAGTCGGGATAACAAATGTGTGAGAATTAAACTGGAGACAATATATTTCAAGAATAGTATTCTAGAACATCACATGTTGGAATGGCAAATATTAGGAAACCATCCTGAACTTACAAAAACATAATATCGATATTTGTGGAATATCAGAGACAAAAAAAGAAAGAAACTGGAAACAACTACGTGCTCTAAATATATGTACATCAATCTACAGCGAAAAAACTAAGTACGAACGAGCAATGACAGGTGTTGGTATTTTTCATCATACAGAATATGTACCATACACAAATAACTTATCATACAGGGTAATTCATAAATATAGTAATTAAATTTAAGGGTAGTTAGAGAACATCAAACAGAACTCTTTTGCGTAATAAACTATACGTAAAAAATTAATAATAACCCCACAAAAAATTTTAATATTTAGTTGCTTTAACTGATTGACGGTCACTAAAACAAATTTCTAGAAACACAATTTCTAGCAGGTGGTGCGATACGACCTAATGCGGATAAAATGCAGACGCAGAAAACAGTTACTTGGATGTTTCAATCACATTTTGTGCATTACGTGGTGGTTCCTAATGCATTTTTTTCCCATATGCGATTAATTTTCAGTAATAATAAAACGAGAGGTCAAAACATTGACGACAATAGTTTTTGCGATTCAGATACGAGTTTCTGTAGCGATGAAAATAACGAAGAGTGCTTGCACGAGTCGTTATTTTCTAAAGCAACAGAAACGAGACAATCTGAAAAGAAAAAATTGTCGGCAATATTTTGACCTAGAGTCCTATTCGCCTTGACATAAATTTTAAATTATTGAAAATGACCAATAAACATACTCCTAACACTAAAATTATAAATTTACAAAGCTAGTGGTCTTTGAATTGTATCCTTTTCTAAAACTAAAATCCAAGATATTTTTCATTAAAAAATAGTTACAGAAACAATTGTCGCTGAAATAAAGTTTCTCAAAATATTATGACTAAAATAATCGTTCGATTGGTAGTTTATTTTTTAATTGAAGAATGCCATTGGTTGACAATGACACCAGTTAAATTGTCAGTGCAATGCATTTCTACTAATGTCAGTATACACCCATTTAAGTTATTGACCATACTTATGAATCACCCTGTATATCAGTTTACCTTAATATATGCAAGCCTAAAGTAGAATTGCAAGATTTTTACAGAGGACTACAAACTACCATTGATACAGTTAAAAATAATATAAAGTTATACTCATGGCAGATTTAAATGCCAGAATAGTCAAGTCATATAATCAATGGGATAAAGCAGAAATACAACGAACTAACAATAAACGAACATAGCGAGATGCTAATAGACTCCTGCGCAAGAAATGAGCTGAGAATCAGCAATAGATTGATCATGAACAACAGCACAAGATAACCTTCCACAACAGTAGACGTCAAACATGCACAATTTATTGATTATATCATCACATCAGCACAAATCGGGCATTTGCACCATATCAAATTCTAGCCGTGTGAGCACTGACATCTGCTAATATAGAAGCAGATCACAAAATCATACTCTGGAAAATAAAGATAAGCAAACCATTTAACAACACAAAACCACCAACAGTATGTTGAAAAGTATTAACTTCTACATTGATAAAATAGTCGCCATTAATATAAACACTTGGGTCACACTCCTTCTATTCTCGATATTCATATGTAAAGTTAAATCTTGAACAATTCGGCATCTGACAGAAATAGAATCATTATTTGAATTAATAGTTTAAAAGGATGTTTATAACATAAAAAATTAATGCGATAAAAATGATAAATATGATCAATCAATTGTTTATAAACACAAATACACAGTTACAACATAAAGTACTATAATAGATATTAACGATATAAGTTTGATTATGAGCATCTAAACGAAACGAGTTTAATTGCTAAAACTAGACGGTGAGCCGAGTTTTTCAGCAATCAAACGAGTCTGGTTAAGTGCCATAAGCAAACGTGTATTGTTCAATATTTTTTCATAACACCTACTTGTTATTTGTCAATAACAGAACTGTCAACCTGACTGAAAAGTTCCCCATAGCAGCCATGGCTGTTATACATTTGACAGCCTAGGTCGTTAAGAAATAACAGAACAGTAACATTTTAATATTGGCAATACTGAAATGTATAGTTGGTGATACTGTAAGGCTATGTCAAATTCGAGGTTAGCAGGTTAGGTTTTGCGCCAGTCTGTGTCAAAACTGACGCAAAACCTAACCTACTAACATCGAATTTGACATAGACTTACAGTGTCACCAACAATACATTTCAGTATTGCCAAACGTAATTTTTTTCTATAGGTTACTCTGATAAGACGAGTTTTATAACACCCGTTACTAATACTATTTAACTTTTTCATTTAAATTGCTCTAAAATTTCAATTTTTCTAGGTGTTATGAAAAATATTCAACAACATACGGCCGTTATCGCATGTAACTAACTCGGATAAATTGATTAGCCTCGGCCTCACGGCCTCGGCCACAAATTTATCCTCGTTTGTTAGATGCTTACTAACGGTCTTATGTCGTTAATAACTATATGTTCATCAATAAATTCTAGTTCAATGTATTTTTTATATAAAAAGAGTGCGGTAATGAAGCTCTTAATGATACTAAAATTAATTTGGTTAATAGTCTATAACAACACCGACGAAGATAAAAAAATATAACAAAGCTATAATTTGCAAAGGTCTTAATTGTTCTCTTATGGCTTAATTATGTTAAACTTTCATGCGGTTGACATGTTGTAATCATGTTTTTTAGTACTTTAAGGCAATTTGTTGAATTCTGATCTCTTAGTAGTGCAATATGGGATGATAATAATTTGCTAAATGAATCAAGACGGATGATCTAATATAGAGACATCAATGTGATAAACGATTTTCCGTCATGTAAATGTATAGCTTGTATACTAAAAATAACCCGACTATGCAGCCGCTTGAGGGTGATAATTATATGGTAATGCAATGCAATGGTAATGGAACAAACATAAAAATTACTGTAACTGTAAATATAAACAGTAATATGACAGATTTAAAATATTCACTTGATCACTACGCTTCAATCTGCATATATTTTATAACTGCAAAACCATTTTTAATTTGTATTAATTTTTATTTGCATGACATCTGAATTTTGACATTAATAGTATATTAAGATACGAGTTTTATAAGAAGCATTTTGTAGCACGCACGGGTTTAGGGTACGACGAGCAAAGCGAGGAGTGAGCCCTAAAGGAGTAAATGCGACAAAATGCTTTATAAACGAGGTATCATACATAATATTAAACCACTCAAACACTCTGCTTAGTAACTAAATCTTTTAAATGTACCTATATTTGTGAGCACGAAAATTTAGTATTATAGAAAACATTCACTTTTTTGAATATACAACGCTAGGTTTGTTAAACCGAATATTTAAAATGTCAACATCCTACTCCCACGTGCAACCCGATTATGTAGAAATAAACCTGTATAACCTTGCAAGTTAATTATCAGGTCAGCGAAATCTTTAAGAGAAATTGCACTTTTATTTCCAGTTGCAAGAATTAAGTTCTAGATGTTCTTATATATAGATTTAATTGGTGATTCGATATTTGATTGTTTTAATTAAGTTAAAATAGTTATCTAAATGTTCGACAAACAATTCCCAATACTAAGTAGAAATAACAAGCAAATGTTTTTAATTAACATTATTTGCACATGTAATATAACAATAATTGCTATGTGATACCGCAACACCAATTCATCATTTACTTAAGCATTTAATTGCAATTGTTTATGTAATTTTCCTAATTCTTGGAAAACAAAGATAATTTTTACTATTGGCATCAATAAATAACGCAGCCTCGAAGCGTGTAGATCGTATAATTACAAAACTCATTGTATTATTTAATATTGAATTAATTACGAGTAAAATGTATGTACATTAAATTGCATGTATTCATATTAAAATATTTTTGATCTACATCCGATAACTACACCAAAGGTTTTTTTATAATAGTCAAAAGCATATAATTTTTGTTTGATTTTGTTCTAAGTAGAAACTGATAATTCATATCAATATAATCGCTAATTCCTTCGCTTATAACAGAAAACATTTAAATTTCTATTTAATCGTGAATAGATGATTTATATAAATTTTAGGAATTTCGATATTAAATAATTATGTCATTAATATTTCAAGCCTTAAAAATTGCAATAAATTACAAGTACTAAACATAAATGCCTGCCAGTAATTTTCTTTTGTATATCTTTGCTGCTTTATTTTCGGTCCCTCGTGTATTGCATGCTGTATTCGTAGTTACCCCTCATCTACAGTATTGTCTTTATTTTGTAGTATTTGCCCAAACATTTGATGTACCGCTTCATTTCGCACTGCATAGATTTACCTTTTGTCCTTTTACAGTCTTTTCTTTTGGAAGATGTTGTATTATTCCTATTTTTACTAAACATCAATATATCTTTATAGCTTCTTACGTGTTTCACACATCTACGTGTCCATCAAAATATTGTCCATTCGGTTGATAACTTTCCCACTTGGTGATTTCCAGGTTCCTTTGTAAATATCTTTATGGTCGCACGAAGTACTCAGCTATTTCATATAATTTGCTATTGCAAATTCAAGAAGAGTTTTTAATTCTCATTACTGTATAAATGTTTGTTGTTTTATCCTGGTCCCGTTGTAGTTTTTGCCTCAAGTAAAGTAACTGTTCTGAGACAATACGGAAATTTGTTTTGAAATTTATTGCATGCAATGAAAAGCTGATTTTATATTAATAAATAACTAGCAACCAGTGAGACAAATGTCTTATTTAATAAAACAAAAAAGACAGTTTTTCAAATAGACCGCGTCCCGGACGGATGGGAATCACGTGATTTCTCGAAAACCGGAAGTGTCACGTGACTGAAATTTGGTTCCTGACCTGACATGACCATTCCAAACATATAACTTTCATAACTTTTTTCTCTATCTCTTACGGTTTGGCTGCTGAAACAGCGTCCCGGACGGACCAGCGTCCCGGACGGACGGACTTCACGTGATTTATCGAAAACCGGAAGTGTCACGTGACTGAAATTTGGTTCCTCACCTGACATGACCATTCCAAACATATAACTTTCATAACTTTTTTCTCTATCTCTTACGGTTTGGCTGCTGAAACAGCGTCCCGGACGGACCAGCGTCCCGGACGGACCAGCGTCCCGGACGGACGGAAATCACGTGATTTATCGAAAACCGGAAGTGTCACGTGACTGAAATTCGGTTCCTGACCTGACATGACCATTCCAAACATATAACTTTCATAACTTTTTTCTCTATCTCTTACGGTTTGGCTGCTGAAACGGCGTCCCGGACGGACCAGCGTCCCGGACGGACGGAAATCACGTGATTTCTCGAAAACCGGAAGTGTCAGTCACGTGACTGAAATTCGGTTCCTGACCTGACATGACCATTCCAAACATATAACTTTCATAACTTTTTTCTCTATCTCTTACGGTTTGGCTGCTGAAACAGCGTCCCGGACGGACCAGCGTCCCGGACGGACGGAAATCACGTGATTTATCGAAAACCGGAAGTGTCACGTGACTGAAATTCGGTTCCTGACCTGACATGACCATTCCAAACATATAACTTTCATAACTTTTTTCTCTATCTCTTACGGTTTGGCTGCTGAAACGGCGTCCCGGACGGACCAGCGTCCCGGACGGACGGAAATCACGTGATTTCTCGAAAACCGGAAGTGTCACGTGACTGAAATTCGGTTCCTGACCTGACATGACCATTCCAAACATATAACTTTCATAACTTTTTTCTCTATCTCTTACGGTTTGGCTGCTGAAACAGCGTCCCGGACGGACCAGCGTCCCGGACGGACGGAAATCACGTGATTTATCGAAAACCGGAAGTGTCACGTGATTGAAATTCGGTTCCTGACCTGACATGACCATTCCAAACATATAACTTTCATAACTTTTTTCTCTATCTCTTACGGTTTGGCTGCTGAAACAGCGTCCCGGACGGACCAGCGTCCCGGACAGACAAGTCTATTAGATAAAGGATAGGTTTAGGAATTGTGTTAAAAATTGTAAAAACATTATAGGGTGCAGACGCCGACGCCGATCATAACCCCATACTTGCTGTTCTAAAAGTAAAATTAAATATCACAAAAAGACTAAAGAAAACTTGTAAATGAGACGTGGCCAAATTAAATGATGCCGATATAAAACTAAAAGCACAAAAAAAACTAGACGAAGGATTTGAGAAAATCAAGAAAAATTTCGGATATAGAAAAGTAAATAAACAATAGAATGACATAAAACAAATACCTCTCAGCACCGCTAAAAACAATGTACAAACCGATAAGAATGTAAAAAAAAAGATGGGTGACGACTGCAATAAAATACACTTAATGGAAGACCGCAGTAAGTGAAAAGAGCGTAATTTCAGTAAATATAAGGAAATAAATAAAACTATTAAATCATACGTAAGAAAGGCAAAAGAAGATTGTTGGAAGAAACAATGCAGGGAAATGGAATTATTGCAACACGATTCCTTCAATCTACATAAAAAGATCAAACACACTGCTCATATATATATATATATATCATATAAATAAAAGAGAACGATCCAAACGTGTGTGTCCGTCACGACAATTGCAGACGCGATGTCCCCCATTTGCGTTTGCATTAATTTCGCCGTCACCTCGATTTCGTGACCGGGGCGGAGCCCCGAAGGCCCCTTTGGAGAGGGGCGGAGCCCCAAGCGCCCCTTGGAGATGGGCAGAGTCCCGAGGGCCCCCTTGGAGCGGAGCGGAGCCCCGTGGGCCCCTTGGAGAGGGGCGGAGATTTGTGAGCCTCCTTGGAGAGGGGTGGATCCCCGCGGGCCCCCTTAAAGAGGGACGGAGCCCCGTGAGACCGAGAGGCGAATCCCTGAAGGCCCATTAAAAAGGGACGGAGCCCCGAGGGCCTCCTCGGAGAGGGACGAAGCCCCGTGAGCCCCCTTGGAGAAGGGCGGATTTCCGGGGGGCCCCTTGGAAAGGGGCGGAGCCCCGTGAGCCCCCTTGGAGAGGGGCTGAGCCCCAAGGGCCCCCTTGGAGAGGGGCGGATCTCCGAGGGCCCCATTAGAGAGGGACGGAACCCCGTGAGCCCCCTTGGAGACGGGCGGATCCCCGAGGGCCCCATTTTAAGCAATTATTCTCTCTTCAAATGATAACAGATCTCCTTTAGATGGTTAATATAAATTAAAACTTGCACGGGTGTTTATGTACAAATAACTCCCGTTTTATAAACAAACTGTTTTAAAACGGTGATACTGAAACTAACAATAATGGTTTTCAGTTGAAAACGTCTGAAATATTACTGAAATATGATTACAAATACCTGTGTAAACTGCAGGAGTCGTCTGTACCCCATTCACTCCATTTGTTACACTGTGGCAGGATTTTCATGTGCATTTTTTTAACGGTGTCAGTGACATTTAGTAACAAAATATTACTAAAGTCAAAATTATTGCTCAAGTGTACATCAATGATAATACAATATTTATTTTAATGCTTAGGCCGTGTTCAGTAACTGAGCTACTTTAGATAATTTATAAAATGTCAATGTCTTATTTTGACATTAGTAACTTTTTGTACCTAAATATGTGTACACTGCTAAAAATATTCAATAGGACATTGAAACGACTCTTAATGGCGGATTTTAAAACAACCAATCAGAAACAGGAACAAAATTGACCACACTGTGATTAATATAGACACTGTACTGTGTACCTGTCAACATGTTAGTTCGTGGTGTGTATTTTTGTGATATTTGTGTGGTCATCCATGTTGTCTCGAGATGCCAACCATTGTTCCTTTTTCGCCTTCTGTTGGCATGAAACCGGTGACACCAATAACTTGGCAGAAGCGATGAGATTAAGAATCGAAAAATCGATGTAAGATCCAGAATCGTACTGATCTAGAAAATTAGCGAAACTGGCGAAATGTTTAGCAGAGGTTTTTCAAATTTGGCATCTCGAGGCACATACGATGACGTGTTGATCGTATGGGACCTTTTTGTCGTGTTTTTTTTTAGACCATGTCAACAATTAGTAATGCGATGGTTCCTCTTGGAGCCTTTCAACGGTTAGGTGAAAACAGTGAGCTTCCACCTCACCACGTGAACGTTCCTTTTGGTTTAGAGGACGGGTATTTCCCTATTTCTTCCTCCACAAAAAAACCCTCTGCTCCTGTCATGCGAAATGTTGTGTTTTCTGAGATTGTGTAACAAGTGTGTAATAGAACGGAATGGCCCTACGTAATAGGCCTAAAGATGGTGGTAAATTGAATAGGGTAGACCGCGCAATAGCGTGCGCAGCCCCGTTTATATATATATATATATATATATATATATATACATCCTTCTATTAAACCTGAACCATTAGGTATTCCATACTATCCTGCTCCAGCTATTTGTAGAAAAGATAGAAAAAAATGAATTGCATATTCGGGTGTATATATGGGGTGGGAGAACCGAATCTGTAACATATACATAGAAATAAAGAAGTTGGAATTACTCATATTATTATATTAACCACACCATGCTGAACCAGTATATTTTTCGCACTAACCTGAGCCAAAATATACAATTTTATGTAGTTGAACGAATTATTCTGAACCATTCCAGCGTTGCCACAGTTAATACAAAGTTATTTATAGTTTTTATTTACTCGAGGATTATGTTACTGTTATTATTTTGCCGCAAAAGATATAAAATTAAGATTTCAGTAAATTCTGCATTTTGATTTCAGCATTTTAAGGGGGATATTTCTGAAATTAATTAATTGTACATTACAACAAATAAAATGTATTTATTTGGTAACGAGGTCATCTTATAAATGCTTCATAATGATTCACAGCCGGCAGGATGACGGTGGTATAAGTATAACAACTAAAGGTAACCCCTTCCACCAAAATATTTAAATAAACCCCAAACACGTATTTGGGTTTTCCTTAAATAGTTTTGGTGGAAGGGGTTACCTTTAGTTGTCATTGTTTATTTTACATAATAACATAATTATAGAATGTACTTTTGTTACTAACTTACATCGTTTTAATAAATATCGTTCTTAATGTTCGTTGGTTAACGTTACTTACCTAGTTATTATAGTGTATTAATAAATCAATCTTTAACATTAGTTTTTTAATAAACCCTCCACTGTTACCAATTTCTCGTTAAACCAGAGGTTGATGTGAGCTGATAAAATTTCAGGGAATTCAACATTGATTTCTTAGTAATTTACAGTTATTTGGGTTATCTCCAACAAATTTCCTTTTGAACATTAAATGTACATGGTCTCCCCTTATCGTGCTCACATTTGAAATTGTACTAAATTTATTTGACGAAATAGAAGAAACTATCTACGGAAATCTGTAATCTTTCACAAAAACGTTTTAAGTATACAGGGTGTTTCAAATCCTGGCGAGCGAACTTTTGTAGATAATGAGAGTTAAATATCTGGTATTTTACACCTTTCAGTGGTTGTGCCTGTGGATAAAAAATAGTTTCTTCCCTGTCTGAATTTTTAATCCTACGGTGTATGTCTAAAGTTTTCAATGTAACTTTGGTAAATAACTTTCAACAACTTTCAACTTTTGGGCCTAGTAAACCCCAGGCATAAATTTATGGAGAAAATTTGTTACAGATTTTCTAGTGCGGTGTAGTTGCAATTACAGCGGAAGTCGCGGTGGGGAACAATTTTTGTCTGAAAATATTTTATCGAAAATGTGACGGGGTCTCATAATTTTGCAAAAAACCTATTTTTACTTCCATTTACAATAAAGGAAGTATTGGATTCACCCCAAAAATTCGAAATTGAGTTTTCAACAGATCTTCACGTTTTAGAGTCGCCTGAACCCCAAAAACATATTTTTTTCATTGGTCTGTCTGTCTGTGTGTGTGTCTGTCTGTCTGTGAACAGAATATCTCAAAAATGAAAAGAGGTATGGCGTTGAAACTTCATATATAAGTTTTGTGTACTATGTAGATGAGACAGCAAGCTTTTGAAGAAAATCGCATAACCGGAAGTAGGTGTTTACTCTTGTGATTTTTCAGTTTTTTTCGATTTTTTCAAAAACGGCTCTAACGATTTTTTTTAAACTTTACATTTTTATTACATTTATAATGTGTATTGATGTGAGATAGGTGATTTTCAAGTTGAATACTTCTAAAGTGGGTTTCTTTTGTTTTTTTTTTCGATTTTTGTTATTAACTCCTATTTTAAATACAACACCCGGTATATTATTACATTTTTGAATTCACCTTAAAATTATAAAGAAAATTTGTCTCTTCAACTAACGCTCTATTTTGTACCGTTTTTGTAGAGTTTGTAATTTTTGAAAATTTTTGACAAATGGTTA
>CALNHX010004473.1:21488-126886 GCA_940337035.1 Agriotes lineatus | reverse complement strand
TATGCGCGAGACATGAAAATCATGAAACGAAGTCGAAGGCTGAGTTTCATAACATGTCTCGTGCATAAACTACTTTTAGCATGCGTTGCATACAATATTTTATCTACGACCTTAATTTTACCGTTATTAATCCATAATATCGATTTAACAAAGGTTTGCATCTACGACACTTCTAATTTATGTCATAATAAACAGTAGCCCATGCCGCGCGGGCGAATGTTTGCGAAGCCAGTACTGCAAGGTCAGTTACAGAATGTAATTATTAATACTCCACGTCTGACTGTATTTATTACATAACGCGTTAATTATTTCAAAAACACTTTACCTGTAAAGCAAGAAGTAACTAGAATAACTTTACAACTTCACTTCCAGTTCGAAATTGTAGTTTTGTAACCTCACTTCACTTTTAGCACATGGGTTAAAAGTAAACAGCTGATTTCTATAACCACGCTAAACTATAAAACGTCACTTTTAGTGAAACAAGCTAGCGTTAAAAGGCCTACTTTTAGTAGTGGTCGTAGATAAAAATATATATTGTATTGTACTGAGTTACTTCCTTTCTAGAAGGGCCCCTTCATTACCTTGGGCCCGGGGCCTTAATCATATAAAAGACGGCACTGGCCTGAACTTGATTTGCATCTTGATCATCTCCATTTTTGTTCTTGTAGTCAGGAAGTCTTTCTAAAACTGTTTCTGGGCGAAATGGGTACAGTCCAGTTTTTGCGAAACCCGACACAATATTTTTCGATTTTTCTTCTTCATTCGGATATATTTCCCTATATAATTCTTTCAATAGTCGTGAAAATTCGTCCTTTGCCAGTGTTTGGCATTTTCTACGGCACTCGAGCTTATAATTATCTAAAAATTTTCTCCAAGCCCTTTTTAGCGGCCCATAATACGCTACATCCAGGGGCTGTAGCAAATGAGTTGTATTTGCCGACAAATAGACAAACTTTATATCGTTATCCTCACATAAAGTGCAAAACCTTTTCATTGAAATGACTCGATAAATTATCACCCAAAAGGACTATCGTTCCAGGCATTTTTTTTTTCACGTGAGCAACAACTACTGTTTCAAACCAATCTGTGAACGTCGCCGTATCAAACCAACCAGATCTGGTCCTATTGAATCTTGTCAGTTTAGGTCCTCCCTCAGTCCATGTTGACCAATTCTCACTTTTATAAACCACATATGTCGGTAACATTTCTCCAGAAGCCGATCCGCAAAACATAATAGAAATTGCGGTCTTTGTATTATCCCTTATCCTTTCCAGGTATTTCACCCCTCTTTTAAAAATGCATTTTTTGGTCCCAGGGTCATCGGACAAGTTTGTCTCATCGTAATTGAAAAAATTACTCGCCGGTATCCCGTCTACAGTCTCTCTTAAATTATTAAAATATTCTTCAACAACTGGTGCGGACAGGGAGGCACGTGATTTTTTTATATTTTGGCATTTCCTTTCGCGTAAAATATTATGTCTTTTTATAAAGCCTTTGGCCCATTTTGAGCTGGGATAATTGTTGTTAAATTCTTTAATTACACGACCTCTACCAGTCAAGTAAGTTTTGGCCATCGTCCTTATATCCGTTATATCAAAGGGGTAGCCCCATTCCGACACTTTTAGAATATGCCGTACAAATGCATTTTCTTCCTCTGTTGTAAATGCATTAGGGCGTCCTACTTCTGACATATGTCTCCTATGTAATTTATTACTGAAGGTCCCTAAGCTTATTTTGTATTTTTTTTTAAGCCTGTCGCAAGGATAGGGTACCAGCTCGGATAACTTCAAGAGCCTTATTTAGAGTCTCTTCTGAGTAGAGCTTGTAATTTGACCCATATTTTCGTCTAGAACTCATTTCTAAAACATAAAGAGACTTTTCCTAAATGAAAATTCAATAATTTTGCCTCAGCTTTGAACACTATCCCAACTTTGAAAACGTTCAAAGTTGCAGGCACCTAACCTAGAACTATGGTGGCTGTAGAAATAAATTTATAAAAAAACACTTGTTTAATATGGGCTTCAATCGTATAGGGCCTTTTTATAAGCATGCAATAGCTTACTTAAAAAAGAAGTTTTAATAAGGATATTGATAATACTTACTTAAATTCAGATAAAAGCTTCACGACCACCAAAAACTGCGTTTCTACCGTGTGCAGGGTAACCACCAACTAGTTCCACCTTGCATGTGTGAATCACCGAGCAGTGGTGCCAACGTATACTTAATATTAGACACTTCAGTGGCATAAACTCAAAAAATAAAAAAAAACTATACAATTCTTTTAAAAATATTTTACAAACAAAAATGGAATTTTGTTAAAAGTTAGGTAGCCGTTCAAAGTTGTAGGGTTTTACGGTACTGTGATTGTAATAATATAGTCATCTTTCGCAATACAATTTTATTATTAATGTCTTCACCATTCTCAAGAAGATTGAAGGGTGACATATTGTGTCATTTTACAAAAGAGGAAGAAAAAGAGAAATGTCGCTACTGTCAATCTAGACTTGCCGTGAGTAGTAGTCGGGCGCTTTAATTGGAGCAATCATCCGATTAAATTGATTGACCTAATTAAATCCGCGATTTAAATCCACGGTTTGACCTAATTAATTCCGCGGTTTGACCTAATTGATTTGCATATGTGCTACTGATTAAATTACGCATTAGCTTCTGATTAAATTACGCGGCGGCCATTTTTAATTTGCTTCTGGAATTACGCGGCGGCCATTTTATTTGCGCGCGCATATTTGAATTTGAAATTTTTCAGATTTTTGAATTTAAACTTCGCGGGTGGTTGCCATCTTGGTATTCTGCGCGCGCGCTTCTCGTGGTAATCGTTTTTAATTTTGAATTTTCGCGCGAATTTTTGAATTTCAAACTGTTAAATCTTCCCGCTCTTCTCATCGAAGCTGCTCTCTCTCTCATGCATTCACAGAATGGCTGTTTATATTTAAAAAAGCTATTTGCGTTGGCCCCAAGTGGGATCTGAACCAGTGACCGCAGTATTACGAGTCTGAGGCTTAGTCAGCAGAGCTACCCAGAACAACGTACCTGAACGCTATTGAAACTTCAACACTTGCGTGTCGCGCTCCCTTGTTTTAAACAAACTATTTTTTGAGAAATATGTTTTATAAGAATGGAAGTACATAGCCTGTGGTGTAGCCTGAGGGGTAGTAATTTTAAAAAATTGATTTTGTATCTGGTTTGCTTGCAATTAATTCTTTTATTTTATAATTTGAATGATGCATATGAATGGATTAACGAGATTCTCATTGTCCCACCCTACTATATAGCGAAACCACTGCATTACTTTATTCAAAGTTCATTATAATATAAAATTTTAAAGTTTGAAATGGAACGGCCTTGTATAACGAGGTTTGCAATTTAAAGCAGGTTGAGACGACGAAAATTTGAAAGCTAGCGGAGTTGTTTTTGTACAAAAGTCGAAGGTCGGGCGAAAGCAAAATGCATTGTTATCATGGCTTCTGCCTGAGGCTACTTAAAAGAAGTTACATGTTTTTCGCGCGAGAATTGTGCAGGTTTAAGCCTGCAGGGCTTGGTGGGGCATTATCTGCAATTTACTTGAGCGGGAGCCGCATTCTGCCTGTGCCTTTCGCGTGTTAACAGTGTCTTGTTGTTCTATATATGTATGCATCTTTGTGGTTTTTTGTGCATTAAAAATGGAACAGGAGTTATCTGTGATTGCTATACTCGACTGGTTCAAGAAGGGGCTTCATACCAACGCCGAATTTGTATTAATGGCCTTCAAAATTATCCAACATAAGATAACTAAGGGCGGTGTAATTCTGGATTATAATTACATGTTAACTTATTCTGATTTGTGCCAAGCCGTGGGGAAAATTAAAGCGAGAAGTTCAATGGGTTGTCTGTCGGTAAGCAAATATTATTTCCTATTTTTTTTAAATGTACACGTGTTTCTTACCTATGTAGCTACAAATTTAAAACCACTACAGCTTAAAGTCATTGTTATTATTCATTTTAACATCAGTACATGCATCTTAGAAACGCTCATATAAAATTAACAATTTTCCAGGTGGACCCAGCTGCAGATGCACTGGATTTAACTACGTCATCGCGTAATCGTAGATTGGATGCCTCGGAGGACTCAAGCAATTCGCTGTCTATAAATGTAAGTGTTTTTTGTATTTAAATTATTCCTATTTTATGCAAGCTAAAAATTAAATGCAGGCTTGTCACTATATCAAAGCAATTTTTACAGGGATTGTTTGTAATATTTTTGTTTTTAATATTGCAGCAGCAGCTGAATAACGACATGTCTGAGCACGCAACTTCTAAGAAAGCCGTCCTGGATCCTGCATCATTGAGCTCCCTTAATCATGGGTCTTCGAAAGGCTCTTCTAATGCACCCTTAGCGGGCCCCTCTACAGTGTCAGATGTAAGTAGTTTTAATGTGTGTCATTTATTTACTGCATCCACGTTATTTTCGAAGAGTGTTTATCTGCTGTTGGGCCCTCTCCAATAAAATGTATTGTTACTTTTAGATACGCTACGTGCCCCCTCGTGAGACACCAACCAGTGAGTACTCAGACATTCATCTCAAGGAACAATCGGGAGGAATCTCTGCCCTGCCTCGAAGTGCTGTACCGTTGGCCCTTCGAGGCGTCACACCAAATTCTGGTGCAGATGCAATAAGTAATGTAAGTGTGCCTTTACAAATTGCAAAGCATAACACTAATTTGATACGTATTTTTGTAAACAAGTGTTTAATTGCTTTTTAATTTCAGATGCATAACAACAATGATGAGCTGCGCTATCTGGTTATTCAGAGAGAATATCAGAAAGTAATTAAAAAGTTCAGCACCACATCGGACAGCGTCACCTTTAACTTCAGGCCTGTAAACAACGTTAAAAATCCGATGGTCTGGCTAGAGGTAATTTCTGATTATAATGTTAAATATTTGTTATAGGATGCGTTCAAGGAGCTCCTGGGCTATATTCTTAAAAACACGCAGCCCTCCGATCGAGTTGGTTTGGTGCTGCGCAATCACAATTACCCCGAAAAGCCATTGGGTATCTCCTTCAGCTGTCCGTCGCTGTGATTCTCAACGTCGTTTGAAAGGTCCTCCAGAGTAACGCCCGGTTCTTCTTGCAGGATGATATAACGCTGAACGTTGACAAGGTAACTTTACCAACCGGTTACGGCCGAGTACGGCTAACAGGTGTTAACTTTGATGAGTTTTGTAAGAGAAGGTACGGCATAACAGTGGTCCCCTCTGAAAACAATATGTGTTTAGCTTCGGCTATTGTAATTGCAATTGCGTTTCGAGCCCGCGACGAAAAGCTGCCTGAACTACACTCAGGATCGCCCCTTTTGTTTAACAGAGCTTTGCGACTCATTAGGGATAGTCAAGTCGACTTAACGTATGGAGGAAATTACGAACATCTTGCAAAACTGCAGGATTACCTAACAAACTATACCCTAGTTGTATATAATTCGCGAGACGGCAGCACAACATATTTTGAAGGTCCTCGTGATAGGAACAGGGTTGTTCTAAATTTAATTTTGGACGAAAATCACTACAACGTGATTACTAGCTTAACGTCCGCATTTTGCGCTAATTATTTTTGTGAATTATGTAAATATAAATTTAACGATAAACGTCAGCATTTGAAATGTAAGTACACGTGCCCTTGCTGTCAGACTAGCTCTCCCTGTAACATCATGTTAGACATAATAAAGTGCTCTGTGTGTCATCGAGGCTTTAGGAGTGCCGCTTGTTTTGAGGCCCATAAAAAATCAAAATTGTGTGACAAACTTTACAACTGCCCTGTTTGCCTAGCTAGTGTTTGGAAAAATAACCGGAAACATAAATGTGGCCATAGCTTTTGTGGGACCTATAATAAAATACAGCCGATTAGGCATTTATGTTACATGTCCAGAAGCAATAAGAAAGAGGGTAGCGCGAAATAATTGAAAACAGTTTTATTTGTTTTTATGATTTGGAGTGCAGGCAAGAAACACAAATCCCTAACACAAATCCCTGGTAAACCTAATAACTGAGGGGCCTGCCACAATAGCCGAAAAAGGATGTGAAAACTGATGCTCCATTTTTATGCAGTGAACGCTTATTACAGTAGAGCCTTCGCGAATAAACTAACTTAAAAATCAACACGCTCATAATAAATACATTTTAACAACCATTAAGTTATACATAGGTAGTAAATTTGACAGCGTGTCATACGTCACGTAAAGAGTAAATTTGTTCGCGGGGTCCTTTGGAATAATTCTGCAAGTGTCGGGGGTCACATGTTCCACAGTATGTTCACTTAAATCACATTTAAAAGTTCCTTGTTTAGCCATCACAAACATGTCCGGTAGAGCCTCCAGAAAAACCATGAACCCCTCCGTCGTGAATGAAACGCCGGCCCCAATGTCGGTCTTCAGGATTCTTACCACAGGAGAAAAGTTTTTATAAGGATCAAGCCCCAAATGAACAGCTTTGCTAGAACTATTGTTTAAAGGCACATAGAGATCACATAATAAGCGCTTCTTTTCACGGCGGGTTTGACGGATCTCGGGGGTCATCACAGGAGCTACGTCGTAGGAAGGCATCGTCTCCTGCACGAACACCCTCAGATCCTCCTCGGTGGCGTTTAGCTGTGGTGAAGCACACCGTGTCCTATCGGCCATGGCTGGCGGTTGGGGAAGTGCACCGTATTGTTTTTTATTTAAAAGATGCCTTTTCTTACTTGTTTTTTCTGATGCCGATCTCCTGGTGTAGGGTCCTGGTTTTTCTTGGCACTTATTAACACTTCGAGGATCCATCTTAGTTGCACTGGTAAAAATGGTACTGTTGACACGACAGCTGCGAGTGAAGCAATTCGACGGGGTATAGAGACCGCGGCCACTTTTATACAGGTCCTAAAACATCACGTCAGCGGCACCCCACTCTCGAGCCAAATCATGCTGGAGCTTGTTTTAATAGCGTTCAGGTACGTTGTTCTGGGTAGCTCTGCTGACTAAGCCTCAGACTCGTAATACTGCGGTCGCTGGTTCAGATCCCACTTGGGGCCGACGCAAATAGCTTTTTTAAATATAAACAGCCATTCTGTGAATGCATGAGAGAGAGAGAGAGCAACTTCGATGAGGGGAGCCGGAAGATTTAACAGTTTGAAATTCAAATATGCGCCCGAAAATTCAAAATTAAAAACGACTACCGCGAGAAGCGCGCGCGGAAAACCAAAATGGCGACCACCCGCGAAGTTTAAATTCAAAAACTGGGACTTCCAAAAATATCTGAAAAATTTCAAATTTAAATATTCGCGCGAAAATAAAATGGCCGCCGCGTAATTCCAGAAGCAAATTAAAAATGGCCGCCGCGTAATTTAATCAGAAGCTAATGCGTAATTTAATCAGTAGCACATATGAAAATCATTTAGGTCAAACCGCGGAATTAATTAGGTCAAACCGTGGATTCAAATCGCGGATTTAATTAGGTCAATCAATTTAATCGGATGATTGCTCCAATTAAAGCGCCCGACTACTACTGCCGTGTCTGGCGGATCCAGTGCTAATCTCAAAAGACATTTAAAACTAAAGCATCCGACCGTGTCATTGCATCCAGAAGCAAGAGGAGACCGTTCTAGATCGCCGTCAACAGATTCAATGTCTGGTGAAATTATTAATACTATTTCCACTCCTCAACCTCCAAAGGTTTTTGAACCAACGCCAACGCCCGGAAAATGTAGATCTACATCGGATAGCACAGATAAGACTAGTTTTGCAACACCCTCGCCACCAACTTCACTTCAATCTTCAATGAACAGATTCGTTCAAGTCATTATGGCAATTCATAATAGTAAAGGGACCTGGACATATCACCGAATGGACAAAACGTAGAATCTTATTTTAATGCCCAATACGCCGAATCGTGCCCAAAACGCCGAATTCGTTAGCGTGGACAAATCGCCGAAAATTCCCAAAACGCCGAATACTCTCGGTGGACATATCGTCGAAAATGGACAAATCGCCGAATCGTGTAAAATAACGCCACATTGATCAGAAAGATTGCGTCGCCGAAAATGCTCAAAACGCTGAATTCTCTAGGTAGACATATCGCCAAATTAGTTACCGTGGACAAAACGCCGAAAATGTCCAAAACGTCGAATTCTGTCGGTGGACAAATCACCGAATCCTGTGGTGGATATGGTAAAAATGAAGGTTGCGGAATATTTATTTACGGCCAAACAAATCGCCAGAATTGTTTTAAAGTTGTTGCGTTTTGTTGTTAATTATTTTTAAATTACAATAATAATAAATTTAGTTAGCAATTGCTGCCAGCATAAGACTTGCCAATAGAATCATGGGCTGAAGCTGTGAATACAGTAGCACATGTACTTAAATCGTACTGGTTCAACTTCTGTCGAGGGGAAATCGCCAAGTGAACTATGGTATGGTAAAAGCAGTATGACGTTCAGTTATAAGCGAATCTTTGGTACGCAGTGTTTTGTACATATTCCAAAACAAAAACGACAGAAATGGGAAAAAAAAGTGTTCTTGGACAACTTGTCAGCTATAGTGGCGATAAAGATGGCTATCGAGTGTGGATAGGAGAACAAAATAAAGTTATTCTCAGTCGCGACGTCATCTTCAAGGATGAAACTCCTTTGAAAAGGAAACTTCATATGTCACTTGTAAAAGATGAAGAAAAACAAGAGCTCCAAGTTTTGCCTTTGGCGGAAGTCAGTGATTTGGAGGAAGCTGTTGTCGTAAAGGAAGCCACTGCCCTGGAGTGACGAAGCAGAAGGACCAGCGGAGAAAAGAATGGGGCGCCGGAAAATCAACAAACCGTACTATCTGCGTGATTATGTCTTTTTTACAGAGTGTTCAACTCCGAGCTCGGATGATGCAGCTATGCAGAGCAGCGAAGCAGATCAATGGAAAGCTGCAATGAATGAGGAGCTGGCTTCATTAAAAAAAATAACACGTAGGAGTTAGTAGAGACACCGCTAAATCAAAAAGTAATTGTTGTTGTTTGCAAGCTCAACCGAAGTTTGTATGGACTAAAGCAGGCCCCCAGGTGTTTTTAAATAAATTTTACAGTTTAATCAAAGTGTTGCTGATCCACGTTTGTAATTAAAAAGATAGGGAAATCTAAAATAATTATGGCATTAAATGTGGACGATGGCTCTGTAGCTAGCTCGAACAATTCACACTTGGAACATTTTCTGTGTGAACTTTTGGTCAAATGAACTGTTTTGTGGGCATACAAATTATTAGACTAAAAAATAATTCTATTTTTATAGGACCACATGCCTATGTCAGGAGGATTCTGGAGCGGTTTCGGATGGACGAGTTAAGCGACGCCTTCTGAAAATGGTACTGCTGATAAAGACCATGATTTGCTGTTGGAGGCTGACGTTCCGTATCGCGAAGCTGTGGGCAGTCTGATGTGCTTGGCGATTGTCACCAGACTTGACATGTATGCAGTTAGCAATGTATCAGAAGCATTGGCCCATCCCAGAGATTCGAATTGGGGAGCAGAGAAAAGGAACTTCAGGTATCTGAAAGGAACAATGGAATTTGGGTTGCTGTGAACGATTTCAAGAAGGTTAAAGAGTACATATTGAAGAAGACGCTGCTACTCTTTTAGTGTTGGAATCAGTACGAGAAAATCCAAGAGATTCTTTAAGAAACCCCAGTTATGACGAAGTTGTCTTATTGAAAGTGTAATATCCATCTTAACAGAAAAATGCGATTGCGGAAATAAAACAAAATTTGTTTTCATTTACACCGACGTTTAGTATTAAAAGTACAACTGAAAGATGCAAAAGAAAAGGTAGACATGTTAGAAATGTACTACTGTTCAAATTAAAATAGTGTGCTGCCCAAATATATCTCGAGCAATACCCAGATATATGACAGTCACAGCGATTATATTTTTTATGTTTGCACAGAAACTTAGGGGAATACGGAAGGAATAGATAAAATAATTTTAAATCGTAACATTCTCATATCTCTTTAAATGAGCGAAATCCTGATGGTGAGCCCCGAAAATCGGACATTCTACATACATACAATCGATTAGTTAACAAAATAATATGTTGTTTTAAAACAAAAAGAATGAAACGGAAACTTCAGACGTTGCTGGCACTGTGGTAAGCTACTCACAGAAAAATATTGTTGTAAGAAACTGTTGTGAAGATCTTTTTTCTCAAAATAACATTAATGCAATTTTGTATAATCATGTTGGAAATGTGTGTTCACATAATAGTGTTACAAGGTATCGGGCCAGTTAATCAGATATGTATTTTGTTTTAGAATCACCATGTTGAAGAGGCTACTTCCTATAGCGCAAACGAAGAAATTGCTAACGCAATGGTAAGTTAACAACTTATACCAAATATTTAAATCATATTTCATATGGACCTTTCACTATGTACCTATTTGGCCTATAAATGATAGGATCACTTGTGTTGCTAACAAGATTTATACGACTAAATATTGTCTCAATTCTAACGACTGAAAATGTTGTTATAATGGAAGTTGTATCTATCAAACATGACAAAACGGCCATGTATATTATTTTGTAGAATATTATTAAGAAAACAATCGATTGGAAATTGACTTTAGTTGTATACAAACTATTTTCGGTGAATTTTAGCTCATCCTATCCATGACGTATTGACGTGTTGTTTGAGTACCTTGAGAACAAGGATACTTAGGCAGATCTATTTGTACACTCCAATTAAAAATGGGATTTTTTGTAAATTGTATTCGCCAATAAAAGCCACCAGTAGTCTTTTCAAGTGTGAAAATGTTGAGTGCAAGCAGAAATTACTGCATAATACTTATTTATATATCTATTATAATTACCATTATTTACAGAATTTATTAATGACAGTTTCTCCTTCTTTGGTAATAATTTGTTAACGTAGGTAACCACATAGATAAAATAGGAAGGACATGGCTCTCACATACCCTTTTCATGATCGTAACATATCACATCGGTATGTTGCGACCAATTTTAGTAGTTGAATAACATGGACGATATAAATATTTTATTATATTATATTTTATAAAAGTTACTAAAACTAAAAACGTCAGTTTGGAGGGCGTTTCTTTAATATTTACGGAGCTCATAGTACATACAGCTTTAAATTTTAATGACAGTAAGTATATTTAACAAATTTATACCTTGTCATGCTCATCAATTCAGAACTATCAATTGCTAAAAAATGTCGAAAGAGTGTGACGGACATGAGCGAAATCCTATTTTGTCCTAATAAAATTGTAATTTCCAATTGCCACTACAGTAAGCATTTTTCAGCACTGATATTCTATAAGTATCAGTGTACCAATAAAATATTACAGATTATGTAAAGCGCAATAACCTTTTTAAAGATTTCAGTTTGAAACGTTAAAAGTTAGTGAAAATGACCCTTATACTGAATTAGATCCCATTGGTGTTCGCTAGTGTGATGATAGTTGAGAACAACTGTTAAATTTAGTTGACAGATGGTTTAAAATGGAAAATTAAGGTACCTACAGATTTTTAACATTATACCCAAGATGCAGAAGAAATCAGCTGTTTAAGCATCAGTACAAACCGTACTTGAAGGCGCTACATTTTCATACCGCCATGTAGATTATACCAGGGGCGTCTCTGGCTTACTTGCCGCCAGGGTGCAGGGTCTAATCAGCCTCTTTTCTAATTCTCATGCATCTTAGCTTACTAGCAATTGAAACACTATGAGTCCTTTTTGTGTAGGATAATATTATCCTTGTCTATTTGGTGTCTACTTGCGCCCGACTCATTTGCCCCCACCGCCATTTTCAGCCCATTTGCGCCAGAGAACAGTATCAACAGTAATTAAGGTCTCATTTGCGCCCATCCTTGCAACCCATTAGTCATCACAAAATCCAAAGTTGGCCCTAATGAGGTGGTCTCCTACTTACAAAATAGTTACCACAAAAACACTAAATTTAAAAAAAAAACATTAAAGCAAACAGGGCAGGGTTCCAGTCGCGCAACAAGTCTAATGGACTTGTCCGTTCCTCCGAATACGTCCTATCCAACCAACCTACCCAATGTGGGAACGCAGAACCTACACTCGTTTCAACAAAATTAATATCAGAAGTTGTAATATGCTTCTCTTGCTGTTCTTTGTTTATTATTATATTTCTTAGGCTAAAATTCAGAATCCGGGGCACATTCCCCTCTTTTTATTAGCTTCCCTTGTAAATTTAGTTATGGTTACTAGAGAATCGTGTTTAATAATAATTAATATTAACAATAGCAGGGGAATTGGCCCCGGATTCTGCATTTTTCCCATTTCTTATTGTATTATGGAATAAATAAATAAATAATTTCGCTCACCTCAATGTAATTGCTATCATTTCCTTGGGAGGCACACTTAATTCCATTACAATATATTCTTTTCGAATATACTCCCATAACCGATCTACCTGAAAGTCGAATGTGGCTAGACTCATTCGGAAGTAATTGAAAAATGTTTCCTCATGTTGCAGTAACTTGTTGAAGAGCATGTAAAATGCACCCTCCACATACATTATTTGCAATAATGTGTGGATCCAAAACCTTCGTTGAATTTGTCTTTTTGTTGTCTCCTTCGTCAATTCAAAATGTATAGCAGTAAGTGACTTCTTCTCTCCAAGGTACTTCACGGTACACTGTGGAATCACTGAATATTGTGTTTATTTTAAAGGGCTACCATGGTCGCTGACTAATGGGGCCAGATAGACAAACAAAGTGTAATCGAGATTGGGAAAATAATGAAGAAACACGAGATTGGTTAACAGCAGACTCGGCTAGTATATTTTCGGCGTTCTGTAAGTACTGCAGCAAAAGTTTCAAAACCCATGTAAGAAATGCAAAACCTTCGTTTAAATCTGGGAAATCAGAGTACATTTCAACGAGATGCTGCTGGAAACGTAATGTTCCACATTTGACGGATTGCCTAATTGAAAACTGTTAGTAGTAAGACGGCACCGCTAATTGGATTAAGTGTTCAATTAAATTAATCGATGCTCGATTAAATTAATCGGATGATTGACAGGTGCTCCAATTAAACCGCGAATTGACCTAATTAATTTTCGCGGTTTGATCTAATTAATCACATATGAAGTTTGATATGTAATTTACATATGTGCTACTGATTAAATTACGCGCGGCCATTTTTAATTTGTTCAATTTTTTGAATTTGAACTTCCCGGGGTTGGCGGCCATCTTGGTTTTCTCGCTTTATTTAATTTAAAAAAGCTACTCGCGTCGGGCCCCAGCGGGATTTGAACCCTAGTTTTCTGGCCATCAGCCTTAGACCCTTTCCCCAGAGCCACAGAGGCGCTTGGATTTTAAAGGTTTGAACAGTATGCCCCTTCGCTGTTCGGTCGTTACATTTCCATATTCAAAACAAATTATTTTTTCGAATATATAAAATATAAGAACGGATTTGTGCCGTCTAGGGCCTTAGAAACTTGTTAATAATTTTTAAAAATTGACTTTGTAACTAGTTTTGCTGTAATTAATTCTTTTAATTTTATAATATGAGTGACGCTATCTCACTCAGTCCCATTGATTTTCTACAGCTTTCTCTTTTCCATCCCGTTTGCTACCTATGCGTAATTACAAAAGACGTTATCGCCCCAGGCAGACTTTCTATTTAGCCGGCGATTGTGTGTCATTCTCTGCAATCTGTACTCACGTTGCAGTTTTTGCGGGCTCGACTTTAAAATTTGGTCCTTAACAATTAACTACGTGCATAGAAAACAAACACATACAAAGAAAGAGACCCTCGATTTTACGGTATTGGCATAAGAAATAAAGTATTGTCTATTTATTTTAAAAGCGAAGTCATTTTTTGTATAATTTATGTGACATGCTGTCGATTTTTGTAAAAATTTAAGGGCGATGGTATCTAATTGCGTGATTTTTGTTCAAAATGAGTTAATTTATGGTCATCACATACATATTTTTGAAAAATGTTACAGCCTGCCCCCTCAAACCTGTACAGCCCTGTATTGCTATTAAGGCTGCACGGTAAAGCGATGTTTGACTTGTGTAATTATGCTGGCAGAATATTTTTTCAGCAGAGTTTCAATGTATGAGCGGTATGCGTATGTATTGTACCTCATTTTTATCGGTTAATGATTCAGCATCTTGTTTAACAATTTTAGCAGTCATGTATAACATGATCTGACTTAAAACGACATAACCGCACATGAGGCCCTTTTTCATACTTAATAAACCATTTGAATAATTCAGCCCCTTTTATTTTAATTCTAGCAAAATAACGTTTTTCACCTAATGGCTTATATGTCAATGAAATGTATCACAAATCATGTGCCGCGTAATTTAATCGGAAGCTGATGTAGATAGATAGCCACGACCTGTTGGGGCAAAGTATATCGCCAAAGAATTAATTCCGTTCGATACATAGTCCTTGTAATGATTTAAATATTTGATGCAGTAATTATAAAGCTCAAGTGTGAAATAAAAAATGAAATTTTGCTTCTAGATTCAGTCATCCCTGCCCTTCAAAACCTACACATTTCTCACGCTATGAACAATAGCGTCTTGACGTCAGATTGTGGGAAGCATGCTAGTCGCATCTCGGGCAATCTTCACAAAAATTTTAAACCGATCCGAGGCCATAATCATTAAAACTGCGTTACCCGCTCATGGTTCGCTTTCCGTGACGAATTGCAGCTACATGCTTTGACAAGCGTTTTTACACCAGCGGCGGTTAAAATTAAAAAGCAGTTGAATAATTCAACTCGTTTATTTCAATTCTGTTATAAAAAAGCCTATTTGCAGATTCATAAAATAATCGAACGTTAAAAAGGCTATTTGCTCACTAGTCATTGAGTGCTTTTTCACTTGAATAATTACACGAATACAGTTAGAAATTTTCGTCGACCATAAATCTGCCGTTCCATTTCAACGTTTAAATTTGATGTTATAATGAGCTTTGACGGGAAGGTCTGGGTTACACATTACACTATTTGTCCCTTTCTCACGCAAAAATAATGTAAGGGGACTTCGAAAAATCTGAAAATTTTAAAATTCAAATATTAGCGCGAAAATCGAAAATGACCGCTGCGTAATTTAAACAGAAGCTAATGCGTAATGACCTTTGAATAAAGTAATGCAGTGGTTTCGCTATATAAAATAAAGTAACCAGCCTGTTTTCTATGCACGTAGTTAATTGCTAAGGACCAAATTTTAAAATCGAGCCCGCAAAAACTGCAACGTGAGTACACATTGCAGAGAATGACACACAATCGCCGGCTAAATAGAAAGTCTGCCTGGGGCGATAACGTCTTTTGTAATTACGCATAGGTAGCAAACGGGATGGAAAAGAGAAAGCTGTAGAAAATCAATGGGACTGAGTGAGATAGCGTCACTCATATTATAAAATTAAAAGAATTAATTACAGCAAAACTAGTTACAAAGTCAATTTTTAAAAATTATTAACAAGTTTCTAAGGCCATAGACGGCACAATTCCGTTCTTATATTTTATATATTCGAAAAAATAATTTGTTTTGAATATGGAAATGTAACGACCGAACAGCGAAGGGGCATACTGTTCAAACCTTTAAAATCCAAGCGCCTCTGTGGCTCTGGGGAAAGGGTCTAAGGCTGATGGCCAGAAAACTAGGGTTCAAATCCCGCTGGGGCCCGACGCGAATAGCTTTTTTAAATTAAATAAAGCGAGAAAACCAAGATGGCCGCCAACCCCGGGAAGTTCAAATTCAAAAAATTGAACTTAGAAAAAAATCAGACAAATTTCCTATAGTAGGTAGGGACAATGGAAATCTCGTTAATCCTCCGCGTAATTCCAGAAGCAAATTAAAAATGGCCGCGCGTAATTTAATCAGTAGCACATATGTAAATTACATATCAAACTTCATATGTGATTAATTAGATCAAACCGCGAAAATTAATTAGGTCAATTCGCGGTTTAATTGGAGCACCTGTCAATCATCCGATTAATTTAATCGAGCATCGATTAATTTAATTGAACACTTAATCCAATTAGCGGTGCCGTCTTACTACTACTGTTCTAAGACCCCATTTGATTTTTCTTCGATGAGACTACTACGAGTCAGGTAAAAAAAAACAATTCCACGCTTACGTTCAATATTGTTCTATGAGAGAAGAAGCTACACTCCAGGGCCGTAGCTACCACCGCGTAGCTACCACCGGGGCACGGGTTGTTGGTATATGGGAGGGATATTCCCTTTTTCGTGGGAATTTTTAAGGAATGTAGGAAAAGGGGATTTTTTAAAATAATTCCGCTTTTGGAGGAAATTTTCCTATATTTTACATACTAACTCTAAAAATGTATTAAATAACTACTATAATCTAAAAAACTAAAAATTTTGGTTTTTATCCTAAAAAATTTTAAAAAGGAGAGTTAATCTAAAGAGATTTGAAAACGTAGTTTGTATGAATTATGCAAAGTGTGGCAGTAGACACAACTCGATGACCAGCCACCTGGAAGACCGCCTCGTCAACTGTTTCTTACAAACAGTCAAAACAGTGTTGCCAAGTCTTTTATTGTGCAGCAGTAGAAATAACATTAAAAAGCGGTAAATCACAATATAGAGCATTTTAATAATTATGGAATAAAATATTTACTTATTTTTGTAGCTTTAAGTCTGAAAAGTAATTCTTATTAGAATACAATACATTTATTTTTATATTATGTACTTACATGTACAGTGTATATAAACCGTTCAATAGTTATTTGCCAGATAGGAGGCCATGCTAGGGTGATGAATTTCACGCTGTAAATATGCTGTCAGTCATTAACAAAAGTTAGGTTATGCTCATTTTATATAAAATGATAATTTTATGTTAATGTACAAAACGTGGTTGCCAGATTTGGTTTTGGATTTTGTGCCACTTTTAGTATTGGTTAAGATAAATTTCATGAAAGACAAATTGCTGATTCTGAATACGTTTCATACTTTGTTGAGTAGGCACAATGGTATAATGAAAGTCGTTTTTTTATTGTAATTATAAATTGTATACAAAAATATTTAAATATTACAATTTATGTATTTTTTCAGTATAAATAAAGCTTTTACAAGCCACTTTAGGCCCATTGCATAACAATGTATCTCCATTGTCCCTTATTGATGATTTTATTTCTCCAGTCTTCTATTCCTTTCCTTGATATGTCTTCCATTACTGCCTCCTTCCACCTATTCGTTGGTCGCTTCTTCTTCTAGTTTCTTGCGCTCTGCCTTCCAATACTATCTTAGTAGCTCTTCCATCTGGCATTCTCCATATATGCCCAAACCATCTTAACCTTCGAGCTTTAATGAAGTCTACTATATTTGGCTCTCCATACTTCTTTTGTACCTCTTCGTTTGTAAGTCTTCTCCAACCATCATCCGTCCGAGTCCCTCCAAATATTTTTCTCCGCATTTTTCTCTCCCACCTACTTATCGTATCTTGGTCTGCCACATTCATCGTCCATGTTTCACATGCGTACGTAGCTGTGGGTCGAATTACAGTCTTATAAGTCGTAGTTTTGCATTTCGCGACATTTGTCTTAAGGACATTATACTATTTAACGCGCCCGGACATCTCGTAGCTTTTATTAACCTTGATTTAATTCCTTGTGTGTAATTTAAGTTTTCAGAGATTAATGTTCCTAAGAAAGTAAACTCCTTAACTCGTTCTATTCTCAAATCTTAATATTACGCCATTATTATTGATTTCTTTATTTTTTCCATTAGGTACTTCTTTGTTAAAGCTGCTGAATATTGTCCAGTGGAAGTTGAAGAATGGATTTTTTTTTAAATATGGCCACAGAAGAAAATCACAGGGAGTTAAGTTACAAGACCTCGGGGGCCACACTGTAGACATGTTTTGACTAATAACTCTGTTTTTGTAAAACTCTTTAAGTAAATTTATGCCCCATCTTATTGAAAGTACGTAACCCGTTTGTAATTCATTGTCACGTAACTCTTCAAAAAACGGCGACAAAATTTCAGTATGATATGGTTGTGCATTTAGAAAACCTAAAATTTGAACTATTAAAATAAAATTTAATCGTTTTACTGCACTCAATTACCTTAAAAAAATATAGGACCTATAACTCTTCTTTTACTAATTGCAGCCCAAACCCCGATTTTTTGTGGGTGAAGCGGTTCTTCAACATAAAAATTGGGATTCTCAGCGCTCCACATCCCCATACTTTGTGAATTAATATAGCCAGATAAATAGAAGTATGCCTCATCAGTAAAGAAAGTTTTCTCAAACGCATTATCGTTATTTCCTAAATTATTGATAAACCAGTTACAAAATTCCAATCTAACCGGAGGATCGTTTGGCAGCAGTTCCTGATACACTTGCAACCGGTAAGAAAAATAATGCAAATTGCTTCTTAATATCCTATGAGATGTTGAATATGAAACATTTAATTGCTGTCCTAAATGGCGAACAGATACGTGTGGTTGTTCTTGCACAATTTGTCTCGCATTGTTAACTACTTCTTCAGTGCGTATGTTGCAAATAGTATGTATCATTTTTAGGTCGTGGGCCAAAAGGTTTAATTTCAAAATTGTTCCGCCCCATAATATTTCTAATAGTTCTTTCAGATATCTAAAACAGTACAAAGCCGAAAATTAAAGCAACAATTAAGTTTTATGCATAAATACTTGCATCCCAAAAGTCACTAAGCCGAGCAAAGATTTCAGTTTCACTGAGGTCGGGCCTGTCAGCTTTATAATGCCTGTAAGCCTTTGTAATTTGTAGTTTTGTGTCACCTTTAATGACTTATGGCATATTTACTTTAGTACTACAATTTGTTTGACAGATAGATATCCATGACGGCGATGTCCATACATATTATGCCTAGTGGCAAACAAAGTATGAAAGGACTGGCAACATTGCATGTTTAACCTCAAAATGTCAAATTAGACACTTTCGTGAGCCTCCTGTACATAACAGCTGCTTCTGACAAAGTGTCAGAAAGAGTTTCTAGGGAGTTTTAGTTTTATTAAACATAAAAACAAAATTCCATGTCTACCTACTTGGCAAATAACTATTGAACGGTTTATATGTTTATTTTCTATAATGATTTGACGGGTAATTTGTTTTTGTTCTTTTGTAATAAAAGTTATGTTCAGTTAACTGATATTTTATTGTAGAATTTATTAACAATTTTCAAATTTATTACCAATAAGCGGGAGGGATTTTGACACCTACAGTGGGAATTATTTAATAAGGGAGAGGGAGCTGCAGTCCACAGCATATACCAACACTGCGCAGGGCCCCGGGGCCCCCGAACATCAAAAGCGGAGGGAGTTTTTTACGAAATTGTCTTTAAAAAGTATTGAACCAAACTGCCAAACTTGAGAAAATGAGCGGCGTCAAGGAATTTGCAGGTCTGTTAATAATAACTGATCACAGCTCACTTTCGCCAACTTTATCCTGATATGTGTACAGCATGTATTATGTAGGTACTTGACAGTTCCTGTGACCGTAGCTAAGGCTGAACGGTAATTTTCAAAACTGAAATTGATCAAGAATTGCATACGAAGCACTATGGGACAGGAAATGCTCAGCAATCTAGCTTTGTTTTCAATTGAAAATGATAGAGCTCAACAAATTAACTTTGATAAAGTAATCAATGACTTTGCTGGTAATCTGATCCTGTTTTCAGTTAAAACTCAACCTGTGTAGACTTAGGATATTTTAACTTTGTGTGTTTTATATGCATGCTTGGATGTCGTATAACGGGTGGTACTCCGCCTGGTGCAGAGGTTTTTACATAGCTTTCCTTTAGCGGGACCTAACGACTACTCCTAAATTAATAATAATAACCGGGAGCGCTGCAGTATAAGGCTAATGTCTTAGCCAACTAGTTAGCAAGCTTGTACAGGTTTATATTAAACTCAATGTGACAAGTAAATATGTGCTTTGTCTGTTTTAAATGCCCATTCTTTTATCTTAACAGAAAAAATACCAAATAGCAACCATATTAAAAAAGACTTACTAAATTAAAGTAATGTAGTGGTAAAGGGGAAGATAACGTGAGGGCCCCATAATTATTTGTTGCCCCAGGGCCCCCAACCTTGTAGCTACGGCGCTGCTATACTCATTCCTTGTATTTGGGGCATCGCACGTTTGACGATTTGAAATTATTCGAAGTTTTTAATACTTTAATCCTGGCTGTTGCATACTTATTACAAATAAGTATGGATGGGCCGAATGTAAACTTGTCATTTGATAAAAAAATTCGAAAAGGACTTACTAGATAACCACAACAAAAAAAAATTAATATCGGTACGTGCAGTCTCCATAAAATGCACACAGCATTTATGAAAGGATTGGAAAAAGTGGATTTTAATTATGACGAGTTCGCGCAAGATTGCAATTTTTTGCGTCGTCAGAAGAGCAGACTACAATTTGACTTCTATGTTTTACTGGTGTGGAGGTAGAAAATATGTTACAACATATCTCAAGTTGCTGGCTCAGGTTAAAAAACGTTTTAACTCGTATTGCGGCCCAATGGGAGAATTTAAAAGAACATTTTTTAATTAACCTGCCAAAACAAAATGATTTTAAAAGTCAAGTTACGTATGTAACAAAATTTTTGAGAAAAAGTTTCGTATTATATTTTTCTATTAAAGTTAAAGCAATCAACTTACCATTGGATATGAGGTACCTATCTGTCAAATGTTCTCTACAGTTTGACAATATATTTGTGCTTAGAAAGTATTGCAAAATGTCTTACAAGCTGGAATTGAGAAAAGGTATTTACAACTTGGTTGGACATATGCTCAAACGTGACATTGTCGCCATTTATAGAAACCAAAATATTTGTGACAAGAATTAACCCCGTCATTAGGGAATGTGAGGAAGGTTTGCCGTGTATGAATCTTACCAAAACGGGCTGCCCTCGAGTTTGAATCACTCAAGGCTTCAGAACTTGAAGAATCTATCAAAAGATTCGAAAGTTTAACCTATTTACGTCCAAGCACGCAAATTCAGGCTGGTACTGATTAGAGCAATTTTACGCGCAAACCGTTCGTGCGCGCAAAAGTCAGTACGCACCTTAAAGGTGCGTACTTTTTACGCGCACGAACGGTTTGCGTGTAAAATTGCTCTAATCAGTACCAGCCCGAATTTGCGTGCGCGTACGCGGCAACACGCACGAACGCAATCCATCGCTTGTCGGTTTTAAGGCTGGGTACTGACTTGAGTATTTTTACGCGCACGAACGGTTTACGCGCACACACGTTCGTGCTCGTAAAAATGCTCAAGCCGGTACCCAGCTCAAAGCCTATGGTGTACATGTTTAAATTTTCGCGAACAATCGTGTGTGCGCGTAAGCCGTTCCTGCGCGTAAAAATACTCAAGTTGTGCACGTGAGAGATATGGGTCTGTAGGATGATATTTGGTCTTGGGGTTTACTTTGTTTGGGTATTGGCAGTAGGTTGGCTTGTGTCATTTTTACTTCCTTTTACAATAAAGGAAGTATTGGATTCACCCCAAAAATTCGAAATTGAGTTTTCAACAGATCTTCACGTTTTAGAGTCTCCTGATCCCAAAAAACATATTTTTTTCATTGGTCTGTGTGTCCGTCCGTCCGTCTGTCTGTGTGTCTGTCTGTGAACAGAATCTCTCAAAAACTAAAAGAGGTATGGCGTTGAAACTTCATATATAAGTTTTGTGTACTATGTAGATGCGACAACAAGCTTTTGAAGAAAATCGCATAACCGAAAGTAGGTGTTTACTCTTGTGATTTTTCAGTTTTTTTCGATTTTTTCAAAAACGGCTCTAACGATTTTTTTCAAACTTTACATTTTTATTACATTTTGAATGTGTATTGATGTGAGATAGGTGATTTTCCAGTTGAATACTTCTAAAATGGGTTTCTTTTGTTTTTTTTGTCTATTTTTTTTATTAACTCTTATTTTAAATAGAACACCCGGTATATTATTACATTTTTGAATACAGCTTAAAATTCTAGAGAAAATTTGTCTCTTCAACTAACGCTCTATTTTGTACCGTTTTTGCAGAATTTGTAATTTTTGAAAATTTTTGACAAATGCTTAAAACATTTAAATCAAATTTTTGGCTAATTATAAGATCACTGTAAAAGGAAGTTGTGTGCGTGTATCACACCAGATTTTTTAGGGAACTGATGACTACTCCAAGATAAGTTGTAAATGTTGATCAAATATTCTTTCGCAGTTTTGGGTAGTTTTTGGACCCACTTTCAACTTTCGGTAGCTGCTGTTCTGTATATTTTGGTGCAGATATTTTGCTTCGTGCGCGTATACCTAAGATGTCTTTCTTAATTCTACCCACAGTGGTTTTAGAAATTCCCAACTTTTCTGCAGCAGAACGAACTGAATACTTGTCCGAATTTTCAAACATCTTCCTAATGTTACGAATTCTCTTAACAGTAATAGTGGAACGAGGACGTCCTGTATGTTTCCTTTCCATAACTGTTCCTGTTTCTAAATACCTGTCAATTATTCCTATGGTAGTAGTCCGGGCAATTCCAACTCCTTGAAAGTATTTCCAACAAGAATATTTCTCTTCACCACCTTCATTATGATAAAATGTGATTATTTGTTTACATTCACGACTTTCTTTTCCCATGATTAACTACGCACAGCACACAATTATTTTTGGTTTTGACAGACGCCAACTTGAATAAACAATAAAACAACCGAATAACTGATTTCTCTAGGATTACTTGATTTGTGAATATATAATTAAAATAAATATGACGAAAAATTATGGGACATCCTCTAAGTGTAGTGGTGTTCCCATATACGCCGTATACTCCAGGATTTTCTGGGCATACTGCGAATACTCTCAAGCAATTTTATGAAAACTCATTGAATGTGGTTACAAATTAGGCCTAACGTCAAGTCGAACACTACTTGAACAATTGTCTGCACCAAGACTGCCAGTGTTTGTAGGATTTATCCCACCACTCTACCTTTGGAGCAGCAGTGAAGGATGTATTCCGCGACCATACGTGAAGGTTTGGCTGCGAGACCATCGATCGGCACTTTCAGCTCCTCGCAGTCCAGTTAAGAAGATGCATTACGAAAACAATTTTTTGTCAATACATTTAATTAGGTTAATCGATTTTTTTCAATTTTATATGGAGAAAAATAATACAATGTTTAACTCATTTGTTGTAATTGCCCCCCCCCCTCCCCCGCCAAGCAACCATAGAAAAGTCAGGCACACAATGGGTTACCGGTAGTATAATATACCTTCGAAAAACTTGTATGGGAACATCACTGGATTTAAGACCAAGCTTCATTTCAATACAATGTTAAACAAATATGCCCAGGTTTAGACACATCGACTTCAAAAGTTAGCAAAATTACTTTAAATGATATTTATTTGTTTTTGCTTCGCCGTGCAATTATAATGCACTTCAATAACTATTAAATTATATTTTTGTGACGACCTAACCTCACTTTGAGCCGTTGACATTGACAACTGACCGGAAGTTTCATGATTGTAGTTGTTCAATTACGAACTTGGTAGCTAATGTAGCGTCATACACATCCGCGTGTGACGTCAGGAGGAAGAATCCTGGGACAGATAGTATAGAAAAGAATGGAGACATTTTTAGTGAAAGAATTATCTCTATTGCTTTATTATTCTAAAAGATAGGATTTATTTTTGTACATCGCTCTGTTGTTTTCCACTGCGTGTTTGGAGTTAGCCCAGGCTAATAGATATCTACCTCAAGAAGAATAATGTAGTCCTGAATTTTTGGCAGAAATGTTCCTTAGTACCTTAGGAGTAACCCTTTAAAAATCTCCGCCTCTAGCGGGCCGGCGTCATATCAAGTAGGCATTGGCAGTAGTTTAAAGATAACTTTTGTTCAGGTAAAGTACTATTTCTGTTTCGAACATGGCAAAACATCATTAAAAAAATTGTTCGGAATCTAGAATAATGGCCCTGTGCAAAATTCCAGAAACATATAATTACTTTTATGAAGCTGCGTATCACATAATTATTTTGAAAAGTGCGGCTACGATAAATCCAGAAATACACAATCCAATTAATTTTGGTTGGAACTTGAAGAATAATGTGCTTATCCCAAACTTAATAACTATAAGTGTTCGTCCCAATGTAACTTACGAAAATGTATTTTGTAAGTGTAAATTTAGAAAATGTTCTAGGAACTGTAGTAGTAATAGTAGTAGTAGTAGTAGTAATAGTAGTAGCAGTATTTATTCATCATAATATACACCGTGGTGCTTATATATGTCACAGTTCTCGTTAAAATATAAAAATATAAAATATTAAAAAAATATATACAATGCACTTACAGAAATAGTCATCTACAGAAAAATACAGTAAAAACAAAATACTATAGTCAATAAAACAAGACAGTCTTAATTTTCAATAAATCTGAAATCGGAAAGTTCATAGTAGACATTGGCAAGAAGATGTTTTTTAAGCTTAACTTTGAAGAGTTTTGTTGGGGAATTTTTGAGAGTACTAGAGAGCGAATTAAATAATCCTATTCCGAAATTATTTCGTTTAGTGGACGTTAATCTCTGCTGCGGAACCTGTATATCGCCTCTACTGCGGGTGTCGTAACCATGGGCATCGGCGTTTTTTGTATAATCACCATAATGTTCTTTTATGTGTAATAGATTACAATATAGTATTGCTGACGGTAGCGTTAATATGTTATATTGTTTGAATATGGTTTACAACTGTCTAACTGACTCGCCCCCGCCAACACTCTCAAGGCTCGTTTTTGTACAATGAATTTTTTTTAGTATGTGTAGATGTACCCCAGTTTATCAGACCGTACGTCATTACCCTATGAAATAATGCGTGGTATGCAATAATGGCAGCATCTAAGTTTACTCGATTTTTTATTTGTCTAATTACATAGATCGTTCTTGATAACTTAATTGAAAGATTGTCAACATGTGCTTGCCAAGTTAGTCTATTATCCAAGGTAAGGCCTAAATTTTACTGTTTCACAGATACTTTGTTTATTTCAAAATTGTAAAGTGGTAGTTTTATTTTGGTTTAAACAAAGCTTATTTGCCTGGAACCAAGCTGAAGCTTGGTTGATAATGTTGGTTTGTAATTGATTGACTACAGTTTTATCTTCTATGTGGCTTGCAAAGGTCGCATCGTCGGCAAATCAAGTCGTGAAAACTGGGATGGCATTAGGCAACTCGTTAACAGAGCTTAAAAATAACAACGGTCCCAATACGCTTCCTTGTAGGACACCATGTTGAATTGAACACATCTGGCTATACTGACCTGTGAAAAATACACATTGAGCTCTGTCAGATAAGTAGGACATTAGTTTTAGAGTTACTCCCCTGCAACCGTAATACTCAAGTTTATCGAGTAAAATGCTTTTTGAGACACAGTCGAACGCCTTGCTTAAATCAAGAAATAGTGCAAAGGAAGATTTTTTATTTTCCAATGATTCTGTCATATACTTAATGAGATCCAGCAGAGCTCCCGACGTGCCCCTTCCTTTTCTGAACCCAAACTGTCTGTCTATAAAAATATGGTTGGTTTCAAAGAAATTTAGAATTCGAACTCCAATAATTTTTTCTATAATTTTGGCCAAAATGGGGAGAAGTGCAATGGGTCTATAATTTGATCTATCATCAATTTCACCCGATTTATATAAAGGTATAATTTTGGCTTGTTTCAATTTATTAGGAAATATGCCCGTGTTTAATATGATGTTTGTAATATGAGGTATCGGGGCAGATAAACATAAAACATTTTCTTTGTACATACAAACCGATTGATTATGTAGATCTAGTGATTTTGACCTTTTTAATGCCTTTATAATATCTTGTACCTCGGATTCCTCAACAGCAGATAAGAAGAGTGAATGTTCATTGTTTATTGGTAATTTCTTTAGATAAACACTGTGTGTGTACTTTGATGGGGGAATATTTGATAATAAATCGACGGCTACATGCACAAACTAGTCGTTATGAGATTGTGGGGAAATCACACTTAACACTCCATTGCTATTGTTATTATTTACACCATTTTTTATTATTCTCCATATTGTTCTTTGTTTATTATCAGACTCCAAAATTTCTTTACTGATTTTTTATTTTTTTAATTTTAAGATTTTTTGTTCATATTCGTATTTTTTTGTTTAAATTCAGCCGATAGAAGATCATTATTTTGCAAGTTTTAAAATGTTTCCAAGACAATGTATTTCTTCCCTGGCCGAAACTATTTCTGGATTGGTAAATATAGAGGCATTTTTACATTTGTTATTTGTATTTATTTTAATGGGAGGAAAAGATAAGTCGTGATAATATGAAAAAACTTTATAAAAAGCATTAACTGCACAGTTTGGGTCAGACTCTCTATATAATTCTACCCAATCTTCAGTTACGAGGTAATTTGAAAATTTGATTCTATTTCTGGCACTTTTATTTGGTACGGTTTGAAGCAATAATTAGAAGCAATAAAACGCAGTAGTCTTCTCCACGTACATATGTACGTGGAGAAGACTACTGCGTTTTATTGCTTCTAATTAAGACACCTCCACTATCAGCATGATGGATCACCTCCCTGTTGGTACGGTTTTGTAAACAGAGGTCGCCCGTTTTTGAATGGTGTTAAATTTAATTATTTGAGATTTATGATCACATATCGATGCCTTTTTGCCAAAACATCGTAAGCGACAAAATTGTCAAAAAGCAGGTTTTGCTAGATTAGGTTATAAAATTTCATAGCGCATGTCTTGCCAAAAGATCGTATGTGTGTGGTAATCCTTAAAAGTAGTACAGGGATTTTAAGTGTATCTTATGTTACAACAAATTTTATATTTAATGGAAAAACATCGTAAGTAGCAACACCTACACAGTAGAATATCGTAAGCGACCTTGTGTTTAGTGGTGCTACGATAGTTGTTGGAGTACATACGATACTTTGCCTGTACATTGAAAAGTTTTGTATTTAGCACTCTGTTAAAATTTGCAGATTTCTATATATTTTTTATAGAAACTAAGGCGTTTTGCATAAAATGACAGCAGATGGTGTCTATGTGTACTAAGAAATTGCAAATTTACAGCTGATTTATGTATTACCAAACGTTTAGTGTACCTTGAATGTTGTGTCTGTGTAAGGAGTGCTTTTGTGTTTCAATTTAGTTGTTTGTTGTTATAATGACGTCACGTGGAAAGTACATGGTAGAGCTTTGTAAATTCAAAGAAATTATTGAAGATACTGCAAGTAACGTGACTAATTTACAACCAGAAAATTCCAAGTGCGCCACCATTGATGACATAACCTCAGTAATTAACCCTGATTACTTTATACCACCAAAACAAGTACCATCCAATCTGGCAGTCGATAAATCTTCTGATAAGTGGTTTGATATCATAAACCTGCCTGTAGATTTTTTGTCTGAACAGGAGTGGCCTATAAATATCGTTTCTGAAAATGAGTTTTCAGAAAACGTTGCATCAGAAAATGCTGGGCAAAGTCAGTGTGCCGGTAGATTTTATGCCTGAATATGAATTTCCAGGAGATAGCCCAAATAATTCCACAAGTAAAAAAACACAATTAGTTGATTCTTCTACCGATACTTCTTCTTCACAAAAAGGAACTGTAAGGAAACAACAAACTAAAAAAGTTAAGCTGCGAAGATTTAATTCTACTTCAACCAATTACTCAAATTATAATGACGATAACGATTTAAACGTTAATTTAGAAGATCATGATTTTTCCTATGACGAGGATGAAGTAAATCAAGAAGCCGATGATTCTTGTGTAGGAGAGTTAGGTAAAAGAAAGACACGAAAAAAGAGCAAAAAGTATATTAGAAAAATGGAGAAAAATTTTGGCTTTGGGAAAACTTTACAACCTAACCCATGCAGAAACAAAAGATGTCAGTATAACTGTGCTAAAAAATTCACAGAACAGGAACGACATAACATCTTCGAATTTTACTGGGGCTTGGGTAGTTATCAGCGTCAAAGGGATTGGTTATTGTCATGTGTTAAGGAGGCTGAAATTAAAAGGAGAAGAGCTTGTGTAGAAAGTAGCAGGTGAAATAGAACCTTCAATTATTTAATTCCGTGGGAAGGGCAAGAAATACAGGTATGTCAACAATTTCTGTTAAAAACTTTAGACATTTCGCAAATGACTGTGCGGTATACAATCAATTGTGCAATAGGTTTAAGGGTTGCAAAAGTTGACCATCGTGGAAAACACGAACCTTTTAATAAAACCCAAAAAGGAGAAACGGAATATGTGCACACTTTTATTAAAAAACTACCGGCTGTTCCTTCGCATTATTGCAGGAACAGTACAACTAAAACGTATTTGCCTTCGGAATTGCGAAACATATCCTTTTTGTACAGAATTTTTAAAGAAGATCAAAAAACCCTCGGCCGGAAAAAAACTGTTTCCTTGCAAGTATTTCGACGGATATTTCTAAAGGATTTTAATATTGGATTCCATTTACCTAAGAAAGATAAATGCTCACTTTGTGAACAAAGAAAAGACCCTGCATTTCAATCCAATGAAAAAGATACAAATTTGTTCGAAAAACACTGTGAAAATAAGAACAACAGTAAAACTTTGTTTATTAATAATCAAGAAAGAGCAAAAAATGAATCTACTTTTGTATGTGCAAGTTTCGATCTGCAAAAAGTTTTAGGAACTCCTCATGGAGATAATATTCTGTTATATTATTCTCGGAAATATGCGTATTATAACGAGACAGTTTATGAAAGTGGGAATAGAAATACATTTTGCTTTCTATGGGGAGAAAAAGACGGAAAAAGAGGTTGCACCGAAATTTGTACGATTATGTTTACATACCTGCAAGAAGTAGATGGCAGAGGAGGAATTAAAGAGGTCGCTTTGTATTGTGATAGTTGTTCGGGACAAAACAAAAATAAAGCAATGATCTCTATGATTTACTACTTTGTAAATTTATCTGTAAACATCACAACAGTTAAAATTGTGTACTTACTACCAGGACACACTTACATGCCTGTTGACTCAGTCCATGCAGGTATTGAAAGATTTATACGTAAACGAATTATTTGGGCTCCTTCTGGGTGGCCTGCTGTGGTTGAAAATGCTAGAGTAAACCCAAAACCCTATGATGTTGTAAAGTTAGAATATTCTGATTTTCTTAATTGGAATATAATTGCTGAAGAAGTATTACCTGTAAAGTTGAAGAAAACTAAAGAAGGAAATAAAATAGAATTTAATAAAATACGAGTCTTTTCATTTCAAAAGGGATTTTCTGAAATAAAAGTGAAGCACGGCTACACTGCAGAGGATAAGGAATTAACCATTCCTATTACCAAAATCAATAAAGGTTTATTAGAAGTTAGTTATGCATTTGTGTATTATAATTACAGTTATATTTTTTCTAGGAAATCTAAAACCATCGCAAATATATTTTAACACTCTGCCAATATCAAACCTAAAATATAACAATCTAAAAACCTTATGTGATAAAAACGTAATCCCTAACCTATACAAAGACGAATTTATAAAACTAAAGCATAAAGGCAATGTTCCGGATGTTTTGGCAGAAACTGATGAAGAAGATCAGGAAGAAGAAAGCAGGATTGAAGTCTAAGTTTAGTTATTTTTATTCTTACATTTATAATAATAAATATATTGTTGTGAGTGATTTGTAATAAGTTATAATTAAAATAAATCCAATAGAAATCCGTATATTATAGTATGATTATTTTTATAATAATATATTATTATAAATATTATACATTATCAATGATACTAGTATAAATTAGTAGTAATGGCAAATCATGTTGCAGTGTCATTAGCTCTTCAGGCAAAACATCGTAAGTGATAATTTACGACAATTTTCTGTGGTTGTTGCATGTTACAAAATGGGTTAATTTTCAAACCAAAATTGAATTTTGTGTGTTTCAATGGCTTCAGTACATCAAAAATACCCTATAAACAACACAACTCGAGTAATAGTACAGTATAGTAATATTAAAACAAAAAATTGTTGCTACTTTACAATAATCTGAATGGCGCTTACGATGTTTTGGCAAAAAGGCATCGATATGTGAAATTCAGCCACAGTTGCAAGTTGTGTTTCAAAATTTGTGAAGATGTCGATACACGACTCGGAATTTTTTTTGTACTCTAGTATAGTCGGTGATATTTTTTTGTAATCCTAATGAATGGAATATGTTAGTAATTTCGATGCTTTCCTTACAATTAACTGCAAAATTTATATTAAAATCGCCACCAAACACTAGTTTCCTATTTTTAAAATTTTTCGATATTAAGTCAAGAGCACGAGAAAGATTATTTCTAAAGATATCGATATTACCACTTAGAGAACGATATAAAGCCACCGCAACACACTTCAAATCAGCAAATTTAATGCCAGTGCATTCAAAATGCTTTTCACTGTTAAATTCATTAATGAAATTTATTAATGTAAAAACGTGATCAGATCTAGTAAAAATACATACTGCTCCACATTCACTCTCCAATTGACAGTAACAAGAAACTAGATTGTAATTATTTGGTGTATATAAATGTTTTTCTCCATCCTTAAGCCAATATTCACTAATCATTACCACGTAAAGAATTTTCTCAGTTAAGATGGATTCAAGATAATTGTGTTTCTTCCTAATACACTGAAAATTTGCATGCAAAATAGTAATATTACTGGTGTTTTCATTACAAAAGAGCGGCACAGAATGTTTGTCAATGATAAAGAACGATATGATTTTAAAATTAAATAAAATACAAATGATTTCAGATATAACCACACTTTTTATATTATCTTAAAGTACAATCGATATCGTTTATGTTTTGAATAGCACGTTGTTTAAATGTCCACCTCGGCTTCGTGTACACGAGTGAATTCGACGAATCCAGTTTTCGACGACTTTGTGCAATAAATCGGGCGTAATCTCACGAATCCAGCGTTCAATGTTCAACCTCAAAGCATCAAGTGTTTGTGGCCTGTTTGCATAAACCTTAGATATCGTGAAGAGTAAAATTACTTTCAAATTTCTTGCACGATTGATTAGCAGTATGCCTAGACGTCTAGAATGTGTAATTAGAGCTCGTGGCGGAGAATTAACAGTTAACACTGACAGTTATCGGAAAGAATTGACAACGCCAACTCGATTCTTAACAAAACATAAAAAACTTGAATAATGTACGACAGACACAAAATCGCAATATTTCAACAATTGTATGGTTATGAGTTAGCCCACTATAGCACTAAATTTGTTTATTGATACGTAAACATCGACATCAGATTTTAAGCGCCAGAAACCATTTTCAGTATGTAAAATTGGAAAAATTATTCGTGAACCCAGACTTTTGTCGCTCAGTGTAGAATGTATAGATATCTTTCTGTTTTAAAAATTTATTCAGAGAATACAAGAAGTATAGTATCAAAGCATAGTATTATATTCATTATTTTATTGACATACGTCACAAATAAAAGATTTTTGTCGCTTCTCGACCTCTGCACAATCTGTGTGACACCACTTGGAACACACCTGACATCGTATCCAAAAGTAACCAGATTTAGATATGGAATACGGTTCATTACAATATAAACAGCTAGCGTCATCTTCATCATCGCTCTGGATGTTTAGGTCACTTGTGGAATTATCATCATCTTGGTTGAACGTTGTTCTGGCATTTACAGCAGCTTTTCGCACTGTCTTTCTTCCCAAACCACTAGAACTTGCAATTTCTAAATTGTGTAAATTTCTTTTCACTGTTGCAGCAGCCTTTCGAGCAATTTTAACTTGCTTAACAGCCTCTTTAGCTTCTTGTAATGCAGGAGAAGAATTTAATACTCCCATTACCCCTTTTTGCCTATTTTACGATTAGGTCTAGTAGTTAGTTTAGGAAGTGGTGTTAATTCCGCAACTGAAACATCTAACGAAGAAGTGTCAGCTTCTACCATATTTATTGCATCCTCCTCGGTTGCCTCACCAATATTCCCGTCGGTTACATCACGAACATTGTTGATTGACGATGCAAGTTGATTTTCAGTTGAATAATCAGTTTGATCTTCGATTGGAAAGTGACATCTGATGATGCAAACATCCAATCTGGGAACACATCAGGATCAAACGGGTGAATCCCCGTCTTTTTAAATCCATTTATGGCGTTAGACATGGTTGCAGCTTTGAAATAGGCCTCTTTCAATAATCCAGTTACCTGAAAATGGGTGACTGTTCTGCCAGGATTTGCATGCAACCATTTCCGCACTTCTTGATCGTAATACGCACTTAGCGGCCCGTAAAAGCTAACGTCCAACGGCTGTACCCTATGGGTATAGTGTGAAGGAAAGCAAAAGAGAACCACGCCATTACGTTTTGAATAATCCATAAATTCGAGAGTTTTATGGCTACTATGTCCATCAACCAAAAGAAGCACTTTATTATCTTGGTTACATCTTACATGTTCCACAAAGTGTTTTATCCATTTAACAATTACTTCTTCCGTCATCCACCCAGATTCGTGACAAAATGCTACCGCAGGAGGACCGTTGTCCATCAGCTCATTCTTCATATTTTTTCTGGGGAAGATTATAGCTGGTGGAACATAGGATCCTGAAGCATTCGTGCAACATATAACTGTCAAATGTAGTCCACGCTCTGCACTGGTGAGCGCACCAACCTGTTTTCGGCCCTTTGTGGCATACATTTTCTGAGTTCTCCGTTGCACGGTTGACAACCCGGATTCGTCCATATTCCAACTTTCATTTGCTTTAAAATGATTGTAATCAAGAACTTTGGCTAATGCCGAGAAATACTTCTTTCGCTTGTTGCTTCTGGCGACCGTAAACTTATTGATGGATTGCGAGAAGTAAAACCTTGCAACCAGCCTGCCATTTTTTTGGTTCTTGAGAAATTATGTTTTATGCCATTTTTCTCGGCAAGTTGATAGGCTAATACCCGAATATCCTTTGTTGTTAATTCAAAGAACCGGATTTCTAACTCCTGTATTCTAACAAAAATTTGGGCCTCTAATTCTGAATTAAAGGTGGGCAATTTCCCACCAAGATAACCTTTTACTGATCCTTTATCTTTAGCCACACGTCTACGTAACGTGGTAGACGGAACACCAAAAGTTTTTGCTGCAAGTTGCCATCCCATCTCCTTGTTTGTTACTGCAGTTATAGCTTCGGTCATCTCACTTTCTTACCAATTTTGCCGATCACTTTTTCGTTTGTATTTAACCATTTCTGTGAAATATACCCCATTTAAACATTTCATTTCAAATTAATATCATAGTTAGTCGAGATGGCATACCCTGCCATCTCAACCTCATTGCGAGTATGCCATCTCGACCAAAACGTAATACATACAAAGAAGTACAAAAATGTCTAAACTGAGAAAACATAACCTAAGTTTTTTAATGTGAAACACTACACAATTGAATGTAATTTTGATCTAACAATACAAAAGTGAACGAAAACTAATTCGTCTTGAAGAATGCCCACCTGAACGTTCAGGTACAAAAAACTTTAACAAGAATTAACAATAAACTTTCAGGAAAACCAAACAAAGCACGCTTTCATCTCCAAATTCACACATATTCTAAAGTAGTCTACAGATGTCGCTATATAACACAACGTCATTTCTACTACGCGCAGCAATTTACGTGGTATGCCATCTCAGTTGAACATGCCATCTCAACCAAGTCTCCCCTAGTTCCGACTTTATTTACTTTTTTATCGTCTATTTCGGAGCTTAAAGCCACTGAAAATACTAAAATCTTTGTAAAGAACTCTCCAAATTTTAAAGTACCATCAACAGTGACAAAAATGACTAAGCACGTCCACAATGAAGTAGATTCTCATGTAAACTTGAAAGAAGAGATTAAGAAAAATTAAAAATATTCAAAATTTTAGATGATTGATTGCTTCTGACGGTTCTCATTTAAAATCATTATGACAACTGCATCCATAGGCGATCAGTTAGAATTTACTATTAATGTATAGGAAGTAAAAGTACTTTATTTACTTGCAACACAATATTGTTCATTTTCGTCATAGATACAAAATATTAAAAGGTGCTCATAACTCCCTAGGTAGTTTTCAAATGATTTCTCCCTCAATCTCATGGTAACCATGCAACTACAAATAACTTTTTAGCAACCATACATTCAGGAAATCGTTGATGTTACTTACACATAGTATTATGTCAAAGGACACGTTTATGTATTAAGGGAAACTATTCATTATTCATGTCATCCGTTACTTAAGATTATGTTATCCGGGGCGCACTTTTAGAACGCCCCATTCATAAACTCTCCTAAACACTTTGCCCTTTGTCCTTAGATGGTTTCATGGAGCAGATTTGTCGTGGTAAAACTTTAGTCGATATTAAGCTTCGGTTTAGTCAACTCATGTAATTAGTTCGTAAGTTTTGTAACTTGTGTAATTTCAGAGTTTAATAAAAACTTAATTTTTAAAAACAAGTTTTCTATAACATCGAACATAATTGGCGCTGCGAACAGGATGCTCAAACGACTCTTATAAAAAGTTTAATTGATTTTTAAATCTTAATTGGGCATCCCGAAACCTACGAAGATTTTTGAAGACTTCAACATTGGGATTCCAAGTTTGCTCAGTTACCTCGACCGTCGACGGACCTCACCTACAAACTAGCACTGGTAGAGCAACGAGGAAGGCGCTTCACCCACCTGTACCGGAAGGACCAACACCGTCGTGGAACTTCACCTGGTCACCCGCTAGGCATTCCGACATCAGGACAATGCTATTGGCAACTCTATTCTTGTAAGTGAAAAAAAAATATTCCTTTTAACCTAGTGATATACAAGTGATCGTTTAAATACTTTTTATGAATAACGATAGAGATCGTTCAAGATCACCTTTGAGCCGTGCTAATTCAAGCGGTCTAAATTCCTCAATTGAAGTTGGCTTAGAAAATCCAAGTCAAGCAAAAATGGCTGTTAATTTTACTGAAATTAATTTAGCTAAGGAAATGATTCCTCAGTATGAGGGCGGTAGTAGGAATTTATCGTATTTCATACAGCAAAGCGAAAAATTCTTTGAAATTTATGGAAACAAAGAAAAAGGCCAGGAAATGTGTAGTTTTAATAGGCTTTTATTTGAGATGTGTTGTGCGAAGTTAACTGGTGTAGCTAGGGACACTTTAGTTATTTCCAATTGTAAAACATGGAGCTCACTAAAAACCTCTCTTTTAAATCGTTTCGGAGATCCTAGGAATGAAGGTTTGTAAGAAAACGACCTAATTACCTGTCATTTATTTATTTATTTAATTTATTTAATTCGCACTCAGCCAACAGCCGTTAGGCCAATTATAGGCGTCGCTGTGCAGTTATGAGGACTTCCAACCCCACTAACGACTGCCATGATGTTGTATGACCGCCGGGACCAACTTTTTTCCGTGATAGCCGTACCACGAGGCGCCGAGAGATGCAGCCGTGGAACTCCCATCCAAGTTCTGACCAGAGACAGCGTTGCTTAACTCTGCTGATCGAACGTGGACGCTTGTTGAAGCTACACCACTCGGGACCCAATTATTAAATGAAAATTACGAACAACACTACGAAAAGATAAAATATAAACTGCAACAACTATTAGAGCATATAAGTATTCGCGAAGACAAAGAAGCTCTGAGGGACTATAAAGTAGATATGTTCAATCTAAAGGCTTTAGATACATTTATTAAGGTCGGTTTATTAGAACCATACCATTCTTTTATTTCATATAAACCGCTAACTTCTCTAGAAGACTGCTTACTCAAACTTAGAGATTATGACAACTATAAATAACAGGTTAGTTTTATGAATTTCGTTAGGGTTAGTTTTATGAATTTCGTTAGGAGTAAAACCCCAGCTAGAAACAATCAGAAGCAGTTAGATTTTCATAAGAATCAAAAACCTAAATTGCCATTTAATCAGTCGACTACTTTATCATATATTCAACAACCAAATTTTGCTGTCAGTAATTATCCAAATAAAAATCAGTTCCCGAGGGGTGCAATTAATATTCAAAGTAGACCTATACATAGGAATTTTCCAACAAATTCTCAGGTTTTTAAGACTAAACCGGATTCACACAATACGAACAATTATAAACCAACCCCGATGTCCATATCAACAAATAACACAGTCAAACCCCCTGTAGGTACGATGAATAATTTTAGAAACCACTTCCACGCCACGGGACCGCGTAACTTCGTTTCAGAAGAACTATATAACATTGAGACCCCTGACGAATTAACTAATGATTATATTAATCCCGAAAATACCGAAGGGTACGAACATTCAGACAATTTTCAAGATTTCCCAGAATCAGAATATTACGAAGAAAGAGATAGGAACTGTTTTAATTCCTTTTTATCTTGACTTAAACCCGCTTAATTATAAACCGTTTAAGCAATATGTCATTAAAAGTATTAAAATTCCAGTTAACATAGAACAGGGACACGTTCTTATTCCAGAATTAAAAATAGGAAATGTCCATATCCCCGAATCAATAGCTACTTCAAAAGATGGATTGTGTCACATACCTTTAGACTACGATTTTAATACGGAAATAAATTTTCATCAACAAATAGAAGTAGAGCCCCTTACAAGTTTGGAAACTACTGAAAGATTACAGGGAAACTATCCTGAAACTAATGATTTAACTTTATCCGAACTTATAAGAACATCTCATCTTAACATGGAGGAAAAAACCGAAATTTTAGCTCTTTGCACAAAATATAGGGACGTATTTTATAAAGAGAATTGCAACTTAACCTTTAAAAATGCAGTAAAGCATAAAATTAGGACATCAGACGACGAAGTAGTTTTTTGTAAATCTTTTAGGTACCCCTACCAATTAAAAACGGATATTCAAAACCAAATAAAAAACTCTTAGATAATAAAATAATTACACCTAGCATATCTCCATATAGCTCACCTATATGGATAGTAAAGAAAAAGGCTGACGCTAGTGGAAAGAAAAAATGGCGTTTAGTCATTGACTTTAGGAATATAAATGAAAAAACTATAGAGGACAAGTACCCGATACCAAGAATTGAAGACATTCTCGATAATTTAGGGAAATGTACTTACTTTTCTACCTTAGATCTCGCGCAAGGGTTTCATCAGATTGAAATGGATCCTCAATCCATTGAGAAAACGGCTTTTACAGTAGATAACGGTCATTGGGAATACGTTCGTATGCCCTTTGGTCTTAAAAACGCCGCTAGTACGTTTCAACGGGTTATGGATAATGTATTGAGGGAACATTTACATGAATTTTGCTTTGTTTACATGGATGACGTAGTCATCTTTTCAAAATCCCTTCAGGAACATATGTTGCACGTCAAGAAGATCTTTGAAAAATTAAGTTCAGCTTGATAAATCAGAGTTTTTACGCAAAGAGGTTAGATTTTTTGGGACATGTCGTTACTCCCAATGGAATCAAACCTAACCCTGATAAAATAAAAGCTATAAAATTTTACCCTCTACCGAAGACCGTCAAAGAGATTAGAGCCTTTTTAGGTTTGGTAGGTTATTATAGGCGTTTTATCTGCAATTTTGCTAGGATTTTACAACTATTTACGAAATGTTTGAAAAATGGTGCCAAAATTAATGCTGACGACCCATATTACTTGCAAGCATTTCATCACTGTAAAGAATTGTTAGTCAATGCTCCCATATTAAGTTACCCTGACTTCGATAAGACTTTCTGCCTAACGTCTGATGCTTCTAACGTAGCTTTAGGAGGTGTTTTATCCCAAAATAACAAACCTATAGCGTTTTACTCGCGAACATTAAACAGTGCAGAGAAAAACTATTCCACCATATAGCGCGAATTCTTAGCAACAGACCATAAACCCTTAGTGTGGTTATTTTCTCTCAAAACACCGAATTCTAGATTAATTAAATGGCGCTTGAGATTAGAGGAATATGATTATAAAGTGGAATATAGGAAAGGAAAGGAAAATTTAGTAGCCGATGCCCTTTCAAGGATAGAAATAAACCTCAAGGAAGTAGTAGACCCCGAGTTAGACTTAGATTTATTGTCAATTCTCCCGAACATAGATGAGGAGGTAGAATTGCCCAATAATGACGCAGACGATATACTTACTAATAATGACGTTAGGATTGACGAACAAGAAAGCGATACATACTCAGCATACGTCAGTAGAGAACCCAGTATTCACGATTGCAAATTACCGAAAAACCAATAAATCAATTCAATAATCGCATAGCAGCTAAATTAGGTGACAAATTCAACACAATTATTAAAAAACCCTTTTCCAAATAACACCTATTAGTGACCATCAGAAGAGGAAACGAATTAGAAGATTTTTCAAAATTTATCAAGCAGTTCATAAATCTAAGCAATTTATATGGTATCTACTTTAAGGATAAAGAACTTGAACCAAATTTTTTTTAAATTTGTCGACACTTATTTGATAACAAAATTAATATTACAAAGAGTAACATTTTAGCATTAGACGTAGAAAACCCCAAAGAGCAGGCAAAAGTTATTAACGAATACCATTCAGAAAATCAACGGCGTAACGGAAACGTACGAACATCTTAAATGTAGGTACTACTGGCCCGATATGAAAACTAGGATAAATAAATTAATAAACGAATGCGAGACGTGCCTTAGTAATAAGTATGAAAGAAACCCCTATAGAACCCCGTTTTCAGGACCCTTAGTAGCAAAAAGACCATTTGATGTGGTTCACATAGATACCTTTAGTTTTGAGGGTAGTAAGTTCTTGACCATAATCGACCTCTTCGCCAAATATACGCAAGCTTATTATATAAACGACGTAATGGGAATAACTATATTAAACAAAGTAAGACACTACTTTGTACGTCATGGTCTTCCAAGAAAATTGGTCTGTGACGAAGGAAAAGAATTTAAAAATAATGTTTTTCAGGAATATTGTAAATTATTCAAAATAAACTAACATTTTACCACTAATTATAACAGCTGTTCGAATTCGCCGATAGAAAGAGTTCATTCAACCCTTCTAGAAAAAATTCGAGTATTAAATAGCAGGTCGTAACTTTGCAATTTAATATTAAAATAGCTATATATGCAACAAGTGCTAAAAGTTGATGTGTATGCACGAGACATGAAAATTATGAAACGAAGCCGAAGGCTGAGTTTCATAACATTTCGAGTGCAATAACACTTTTAGCACGAGTTTGCATACAATATTTTTTCTACAACCTTAAATTTTCTGTTATTAATCCATAAATGTCGATTTAACAAAGGTTTGCATTTATGACAGTTATAATTTATGTCATAATAAAGAGATGGCCTTGAAACGCAGGTGAATGTTTGTGGAGCCAGTACTGACAAAGGCAGTTATAAAAGCTAATTATAATAGTATACAACTGACTTTATTCATTACATAATGCTTTAATTATTTAAAAAACACGTTACCTCTAACGCAACAAGTAACTAGAATACCTTTACAACCTCACTTCCAGTTCGAAATTGTAGTTTTATAACCTCACCTCACTTTATAACACATGTGCTAAAAGTAAACAGCTGATCTCATTTTAAAGATAACGTCGCTTTTAGTGAAAAAAGCTAGCGCTAAAAGGCCTACTTTTAGTGGTGGTCGTAGAAAAAAATCTTTAAAGCAGCTAAGAATTACAAGCTTGTATGTGACCACATACAATTTTGTTATTCTTTAGGTCAGTGAGTTGTTTGACATCGCATTTTGATGGTGAGAGATAATATGTTGAATGATAGTGACTGTTCGACAGCCAATCGTATTGCAGAGATTTTCATTTTTCAACAAACAGGAACAGTATTTCACTGAATATTGGGCACCGCGCAAAATATTCATGAAAAACAATGTAGTTAGTAGTTCTCAAAAATCAAGTAGCAATAATATCGCTTAGCAAGAATATTCATCTTACTGATGCCGCTAGGTTACGTGAAAATAAACATAAACATAAACAAACTGTGTAAACAAAGTTTGGCTTGAGTTAAAAAAACTTATTTCCTCTTGATTTGTTAAACGGTCATTACTGTCGTCTGAACTGACTCGGGAAATGAGTCTTTACAGGCCAGGTGCCTGTAAAGTGTTACTGTCGTCTGAACTGACCGGTAAATGAGTCTTTACAGGCCAGGTGCCTGTAAAATGCTGCCATCGCGACTATACAAGCACCTTGTTTTCTAATAATCACTCCTTCATTAATCACTAATATTAATTTTTAGGATGTTGCCCAAGAGGAAATAAAACGTTGTACGCGGCTCGCTTGCAATTAGCCTTTATTGGGGCTCACCCGATTACATGTCTCGCTCCTACGTCGCTCTCCCTGCAAATTATCCGGTTCGCCCATAAAGGCTAATTTACTAAGATTTCCACGTAAATAACTAAAAATGTCGCATTAATAATTACTATTTTAATAACTAAAATTATTTTTGTAACTAATTATAGTAATTGTTGGAATATTTTTTTTCCAATTAAGTTTAATTCAATTTATTAAATTTACGGGGTCGTCCAATTTTTACACTATATATTACAGAAGATAGGTACAGTGTAGGTAAACATTAAACTTAAACCTTAAACTACATGTTACCTATATACAATATATTATTAAACTATACATAATATACAAGGTGTTTCAAAAATGTCTGCCAAAATTTCTAGGACGTATAGTACATCAAAAAAATAAGTGTAGTTTACTCTATAAAACTATTTCTGAAAATGCACTGCCAATGAGCTACAGCCCCTAGAAGAAGACTCTCAAAAATGGTTTTTTGGCATTTTCTTCAAAACTTTTACAGGTAACTTAACGAAATTTGGTACAGGAGCGTAGTTTTTTATGGAAAATATTACTAATTTGTTAGAATCTTCATATTTTATTCAGGGGCGTAACTTACAAGGGGGCTGGAATGGTTCAATTACCCTATCTTTTTTGTGCGTGGTTTTATCTAATACATTTATCAAAAATCTCAAAGCTTGATTTATCTTACATAAAAAAGGCCATTTGTTGCTCATTTGTTTAAGTCATATCTAGGCCTACTCAAAAGATTTTCGAATGCATTTTGGACAAGCAATTTCAAAAGCTTGAAAAACACGTCAACATTTAACTGCAAATTACACTAAAACGGTCAACTTTAAAACATTTTAACAAGAATGCCTTTTTTTATGTAAGATAAATCAAGCTTTGAAATTTTTGGTAAATGTATTAGATAAAACCACGCACAAAAAATATAGGGTAATTGAACCATTCCAGCCCCTTGTAAGTTACGCCCCTGAATAAAATATGAAGATTCTAACAAATTAGTAATATTTCTCATAAAAAACTACGCCCCTGTACCAAATTTCGTTAAGTTACCTGTAACAGTTTTAAAGAAAATGCCAAAAAACCATTTTTGAGAGTCTTCGTCTAGGGGCTGTAGCTCATTGGGAGTGCATTTTCAGAAATAGTTTTATAGAGTAAACTACACTTATTTTTTGATGTACTATATGTCCTAGAAATTTTGGCAGACATTTTTGAAACACCTTGTATAATCACATAAGACTGCTTAATTAACCCCTAAAGCTCTCCAAGGAGCTGTTGAAGATGTCCAGCTCCCCCTGAAGTAAGTTTAAAAACTTAAAGGTTCTGTTTAATGTTGAATGACAGCCATAATTTGTTGAATGAAACTCAATACTACTTAAACAGTTCATCGTGTCGAAGACTACGGATTGGTACTTTAAGTTTTATTTTTTCTAAAAGTTTAGGGCAACTTACAAGTCCATGAATAAGTTTATAGACAAAACATGCATCTGAAACAATTCTTCTTTGTTTTAGTGATTGTAAGTTTAACCTGTCTAAAACATCCTGTTTCTGAAAGAGATCATTACGAATATTAAGTTTATATGCAGTAAGGTGTAGAAATTTATTTTGAACTCTTTCAATTTTGTTTATATAATGATCATATTCAGGTACCCAAACTACAATCCCGTATTCTAATTGGGATCTCACAAGGCAGCAATAGACATCCTTAACAGTAGTAGCACTAAATTCTCTACAATTACGAAGAATAAATTCAAGCATTTTGAAACCCTTTTGAACAGTATTAAGAACATGATTATTACAGTGGAAACTAAAATCTACCAGGATACCCAAGTCTTTAACCTCTTTTACTTTTTCAACGGTACATTATTGAGACAATATTAGGACGGAAACTTGATGTGCCCTCTATAAAAATTGATAAAACAGCATTTATCTATATATAATGACAACACATTTGCTAGAGGCCATTCCCACAACTTATCTATATCCCTCTGGAGCTAGTCAATGTCATCCTGGTCTGTAAATTTTAAGGTCATCAGCAAACATACTAACCGACGAACGAGCAACATCCCCGATGTCATTAGTGAAAAGAATAAACAGCATGGGAGCAATATGTGACCCCTGAGGAACACCAGATGTGACCTCAAAGGGCACAGATATAAAATTGTTTACTTTTACACTTTGTTGTCTATCCTTCAGTTAGCTCCCAATCCAACACAGAAGACGACTGGAGAAGTCCGTGACTCTAAGTTTATCCAATAGCATCTGAAAGTTAACCCTATCAAAGGCCTAGGAGAAGTCAGTATATACCGAGTCAACTTGCACTTTCCTCTCCAAGAACACCAACGTGGCAGTCTTATATAAAACAAGATTGGTCACAGTGAACTTTCCTCTTGAGCAACCATGCTGTTCACAACACACCAGACTCCCGTACTGCCAACTTAGCTGGTTGTACATTAGGCTGTCAGATAAGTTAATTGGTATGTACTTATATTGTTAAATAGTTGTCCCAAATACCACTCGAAGTGTATTTTTTTAATGTGTTGCCATTTCCATAAAAATTATTGCAAATTTCACTCAACAAAATCACATTAGTATGATTTTGTTTCGTTAAATTTAAACGCAATAATTTACACGAAAACGGCAAAATATTTGTCAAAATATATCCATCATTTGTGGTATTACCCTTGATTCTTCAACACTATAATAAACAAACCACTAAAAATTGGTCAATTTATCACAAAAGGCCAATTAAATTTGAAAACACCTAATATCACGGTGTTTTCACACGATTGCGATTGGTGTTAATTAATTCAATTTAGTTAGTCTTTGACTGACATTTTTCCAAAACAAAATGGCATTTTTATAAACCCGTTTGTTGTTCTAAAAATGAGTATTAATCACTTCGGAAGTTCCACTATTAAATCAATAGTGGAAAATGTTAAAGGTGTACCGTCTAACACGATTAAGTCGAAATCATAGATCTGGAGACAATTCCAAGAATTTTGTGCAGCGAGGTAGTAGCAGATCAATAAAAGCACGACTTTGCCAGAGCTCAACACATATTTATTGGATTGTGCATTTAACATGAAGAAAGGAGATGAATCGGAATACAAGGAAAGTGTAGTTACGACATTGTGGAACCACACTGCCAAACAACTTCAAGAAAAATTCTACAATGACTGCGGCATACGTGCAGTGGCGTTGATATGCATACGCGGGAATAGCGTTGCTTAGTGGCCCGGGCGCGTATTGGCATTTTTTACTATTGCACACCACAGTGCACCAGTGTTCTAAATCGCAGTAAGGAATGCATAAGAATTGCTAAAATTTCACTGACATTTAATAATAAATAGGTCTAAGTAAATGTAAGAGCTACAGGCCATAATGGCATATAGTGCTTAATATATACAGTGACCGCCAAAAAGTTGGCATAATATGGGGAAAAAAATACGTTATACGTCAATTATTTGTGCTTGCCTAAAAACCTATTCAACCTCTATCATACTGTAACGAATTTGGGTCCCGATCATTCCGGAGCGTCCTTGAGCCCGTCCAGGTGCGAACTGATGACTCACAAACTTCGAGTAACGACCTTCAGCCGCCGGAAGCGGTGACATCACCGTCTGCTGGGTCATCGTTCCCGAGTGTTCCACAGGGTGACTCATCGACGGATCGCCGGGATTTGCCAGCAACTTCTAAATTCTAGAAAGATTTTGTGTCTGGGTATAAAGTGGACCGACGGACCGAACGTGATTCATTGTGGCCGCAGTAGTCGTATAGTTCATGTCATAAATAAATGTTATAAAATAAATATCGCTCGGTTTACCTAACTATTGTTAGTATTTAGTTATTGTTAATTATTAATTCTGTGTAAATAAATATTTAGTGGACATTTGTCGTAAATCAATTCCGAACCCTAGTTAAAACGTTAAAATCGTTACAATTGGTGTCAGGTGTGGGGTATTGTTTAATATAAATAAATAATTAGTGTAAGTGCATCATGGCTACGAAAAAATTGATGGAATTAAAAGTAGACGAGTTAAGAAGGGAGCTAGAAGAACGAGATGAAGATTCTACTGGAAAGAAATCAAACCTGCAGGAACGTCTTCGTGGAATCATTTTAGGAGATGGTCAAGATCCAGAGACTTTCGTGTTCAATGTCCAGGTTGATGTGCAGCAACTAATGGGAAAATTGGAATCGAAATTGATGGAAAATTCTGGTAGTTTGGAGTCTAAATTGCTAGAAAATTCTAGAACTCTGAAAGATGAAATGCTCGAGAATGCTAGAACAATGGAAACTAAATTAGTGGAATGTGTAGAATCGAAATTGATGGAAAATTCTAGTAGTTTGGAGTCTAAATTGCTAGAAAATTCTAGAATCCTGAAGGATGAAATGGTAGAGAATTCTAGAAAATTGAGGGAAGAATTAATGGAAACATCTGGAGCATTAGAATCCAAGGTGCAGGAAACTTGTAGAACATTTGACAGGAAACTTGAAGAATTGGAATGTAAGATGAGAGCTCTAGAAAATGTAGACAAATCTTCTAGTGAGTTTGTAACACCGACGTTTCAAGAATCAAAAGTATTAGTCCCTGGACGTCAAGAGGTACCAACCTACGACGGGAAATCTCCCTTGGAAGAGTATCTAACATTGTTCGAGACGTTGTCCATGGTTTATGGTTGGACTACCAGTGTAAAAGCGTCCATGCTCAGTACATCTCTACGTGGGGATGCTTTGAGGGTGTTACAAACAATACCAAAGGAAGAGAGGCTGAATTTCACACAATTAGTCGCTCGCCTAGAGATGAGATATGGACAGAAACATATGGAACAAGTATATCGTTCTCAACTAAGGAACAGATTTCAAAAACCGAATGAGACCCTCCAGGATTTTGAAGCAGATATCGTGCACTTAGTACGGATCTCTTATCCGGAAGCGGGGGACGATATATGTGAGAGCCTTGCTATAGAACGGTTCATTGATGGGTTGCGAGACGTCGAGACACAGCAAGCTATTAAGCTTGCTAGGCCTAAAACCATTAGAGATGCTCTGACACAAGCACTCGAATACGAGGCTGTTAAACAGTCAATCAAGGGACAAGCTCGTATTCGAGCAATGGAGAGCGCTGACAATGAAAGTGACAACCATTCCATTGAGGATATTGTCCAGCTGGTTTTGAAGGCACTCGATAGAAGATCCAGTAAGAAGCAGATCCGATGCTGGAATTGTGGTGAGATGGGGCATGTCAAAAGTAAATGTGGCAAGCCCCAAAGAATGCAAAAGCTGGCGGAAAACTAAAGCGGGTTGGTGAGAAGGGGCAGACATCAACCCGTGGTACTGAAGCCCCCGGGACAGTCGTCCAGATAGCAACTGCCGAGGACCATGCTGGAAGTGTCTTCGTGGATGGCAAGATCAACGGGCGAGCATACCGGATGCTACTTGATACTGGAGCTACGAAGACAATAGCGAAGGCTAACATCTTTAAATCCAAGCAAGACGTTGTAGCAACGCAATAGCGACTTCGAACTGCTACAGGCGACTGGGCGAAGGTCCACGGGGAGCTGCGCGCCCAGATCACCATTGGAAATGCCACCTTCAAACATCAAATTATAGTGGCGGATATAGAAGAAGACATCATACTTGGAATGGACATCATGAAAAAACATGGTTTCAAATTAGATCTGCAAGCCGGTGTGTTGGAAGTTGCTAATGAGGAACTGGTGCTTCAAAATAAAAAGGACGTTAGAGTGCGTGTGATTTTGGCAGGAGATGTGACGGTTCCCGTGCGTAGTGAGATGCTAGTAAACGGAAGAACGGACCAAGATGGGTGTATGTGGTCTGGACAAGTGACAATCTTAGAACCAGAATATAGTGATAGAGGAACAGGACCTGGTGTGTTAGTTGCGAAAACTGTTGTTAAGACTAATTCTAAGATACCAGTACGTCTGATGAACATCAACCACTACCCGGTAACTCTCAAGGAAGGTACGGTCTTGGGCTGCTGCGGTGTCATCCATCGTGCATCCATCCCAGAATATAGAGACTTCTTCTGTTGCACCGTGTGAACAGCTGGATAATTTGATTGCTACTGCAAGTCAAGGATTGTTGCCGGAACAACAGGCGAGGGTGAAAGAGCTAATAAAACGATACTCCGACGTCTTCGAATGGAAGAATAGCGCCAAAGGAAGGACTAATAACGTCCAACATAAAATTGATACGGGCGAATCAAAACCTATTCGCCAAGCACCTAGAAGGTTACCTTTGGCCAAATACCAAAAAGCTGAGCAAATCATTAGCGAAATGAAACGAGATGGAGTGATTGAAGAATCCAACAGCCCATGGGCTTCACCTGTGGTATTGGTGAAGAAGAAAGATGGTTCCACTCGATTCTGCGTTGATTATCGACAGTTGAACAATGTTACGAAGAAGGACAGTTACCCGTTACCACGGATTGACGATACCTTGGATACACTTGCGGGATCAAAAATCTTTTCAACTTTGGATTTGAAGAGTGGATATTGGCAAGTGGAAATGGAGAAGAAGGATCGTGAGAAAACTGCATTCACTGTAGGATCAGGGTTATGGCAGTTTACAGTAATGCCTTTTGGCCTATGTAATGCCCCGGCTACGTTTGAACGTTTAATGGAATCCGTATTGAAAGGGTTGTCTTGGAGAACTTGCCTGGTATATCTGGATGATATAATTGTGGTCGGAAAAACGTTCGAAGACCATGTGAAGAATTTGGAGGAAGTTTTCCAAAGGTTGAGTGCCAACCTGAAATTAAGTCCAAAGAAGTGTAACTTGTTCAGAAAAGAAGTCAATTACTTGGGTCATGTTGTGTCTGGAGGAGGAGTGGCCGCTGATCCAGAGAAGATCAGAGCTGTCAAAGAATGGCGAATACCTAAAGACAAGCATGATGTGAGAAGTTTCCTCGGGCTTTGCACATATTATAGAAGATATGTGATGGGTTTTGCAAACATCGCAAAACCACTAATACGATTGACCGAAGAAAGCAGAAAATTTGACTGGGACCATGATTGTCAAAATGCTTTTGAACAGCTTAAAGAAGCCTTAATAAGTGCTCCAGTGCTGAGCTATCCTTTGCCAGAAGGCAAGTTCATTCTCGATACCGATGCGAGTAACGTTGGCATTGGCGGAGTGTTATCCCAAGAACAAGATGGCCAAGAAAAGGTCATTGGGTATTTTAGTAAGGTGTTGTCGAAGCCAGAAAGAAATTACTGTGTGACCAGAAAGGAGCTGCTAGCAGTGGTCAAAAGTGTCGAGCATTACTACAAGTACCTCTATGGAAGAAGATTCCTCATAAGGACGGACCATGCGGCATTGAAGTGGCTTCTGCAGTTCAAGAATCCAGAAGGACAGGTGGCCAGATGGATTGAGAGACTGCAGGAATATGATTTAGAAATTGAACACAGAGCCGGAACTAGTCATCACAATGCTGATGCATTATCAAGAAGACCTTGTCCTTTGGAGTGCACCCACTGCAGTCGTGTGGAGGACAAGTGTGGACACGTACTACGAACAACTGTTATAGACGATCAATGACAGCTTGAAGACCTTGACAAGGATCAAAATGAAGATTCAGAATTAGGCCATTTGATGAAGTGGATAAGTCGTGGTTCCACACCAACTTGGGAAGAAGTATGTCCGCAGTCAACCAATTTGAAAACGTACTGGGCGCAATGGAAATCAATCAGGATGGATGATGGACTTTTAAAGCGTGTCCTGGAAAATGAAGATGGTACACATCAAAGGTTGCAGCTATTGGTCCCAAGAAGAAGGGTGCCTGAAGTGTTGAAGCAGCTGCATGATGGTGTGTCGGGTGGACACTTGGGCGTCAAGAAAACGCTGGAAAAGGTACGTCAAAGATTCTATTGGGTGAATTGCAAAGAGGACGTGAAAGAATGGTGTCGAAAATGTACCACATGTGCTGCAAGCAATGGACCCCATAAGAAAAGGAAAGCTCCTATGCGCCAGTATAACGTAGGAAGCCCCTTCGAGAGAATAGCGATAGACATATCCGGTCCGTTTCCATTAACAGATGACGGTAACAAATATATCCTGGTGGCCATGGACTACTTCAGTAAATGGGTTGAAGCATATGCACTTCCAAACCAGGAAGCTTCGACAGTCGCTGAAGTATTGGTGAAGGAGTTCATCAGTCGATTTGGGGTGCCCATGGAATTGCATTCCGATCAGGGAAGAAATTTGGAATCTGCCATTTTCCAGAACATGTGTACACTGCTTGGAATACGAAAAACTAGAACAACTGCTTTGCATCCGCAGTCTGACGGAATGGTAGAAAGAATGAACAGGACAGTTGGGAAGTACTTGTTAAAGGTTGTTTCTAATCACCAAAGGGACTGGGACCAGTATATCCATCTGTTCTTGCTGGCGTACCGCTCTTCAGTACATGAAACCACTGGACAGACGCCTGCAAATGTTCTTTTTGGAAGAGAAATTCGATTGCCATGTGACCTTAAATTCGGCTGCAAACCTGGCGAGGAAATAGTCGGCGATGATTATGTAAGCAATCTACGCCGAAAGATGGCCGAAATACACAATCAAGTTCGTTCGAACATCCAAGAGGCTAGCAACCGAATGAAGGAAAACTACGACATCAAGGCAGAGGAAGGCGGCTACCAGGATGGAGATTTAGTGTGGCTCTACAATCCCCAACGACGTCAAGGCTATTCCCCAAAGTTGCAGAGATCCTGGGATGGACCGTATGAAGTGATGAAACGCATCAACGACCTTATTTATCGCATAAGGAAGGTTCCAAGTGGGAAGCCAAGGGTGGTGCATTTCAATCGATTAGCTCCATACGCAGGAAGTAGCTCACAAGAGGAGGTCCATAGATGTAGTGTTGAGTCAGGGGATCTAACGTTCGAAGAGTTTACGAAGAAATTCGCGACAGGCAAGAGGGTGAACTACGATGTCATCGAAGAAGTGCAAAAAGACTTGTTCTCGGTGCCAAAAGAATATTCGTTGGCTCACTGTGTGACTAAGGACTTCAAAATGTCAAGAGGAATTGCTGTGGTCTTCCGAGACAAGTTCGGCAAGATGGAGGAGCTTCGAAAACAACAACCGTATGTGGGAGGTGTCGCGCAGCTGAGACGCCAAGGGCGACTTATCAATTACATGGTTACAAAAGAAGCTTCCCATCATAAGCCTACTTACGAAGACTTATGGAACTGCCTCCTTGTTCTTCGGGAGGAACTGCTTCTTGAAAACGTAACGAAGCTGGCAATCCCAAAGGTAGGCTGTGAAATGGATGGATTGAATTGGAGAGTCATTCGAAGCATGATTGAAGTGATTTTCCAACATGCTGGTATAAGCATCTTGGTCTGTGGCTACAATCCATGGAAGCCGCAAAACAACCAGAAAACAGTGGACTGTCATTTTTACATGGTTTCAAAGTGCAACAAAGGAGCGACCTGTAGATTCCTTCATGACCCCAGCAAAACCGGGACGAAACAGTCTTAAGGAAGGGGCAGTGTAACGAATTTGGGTCCCGATCATTCCGGAGCGTCCTTGAGCCCGTCCAGGTGCGAACTGATGACTCACAAACTTCGAGTAACGACCTTCAGCCGCCGGAAGCGGTGACATCACCGTCTGCTGGGTCATCGTTCCCGAGTGTTCCACAGGGTGACTCATCGACGGATCGCCGGGATTTGCCAGCAACTTCTAAATTCTAGAAAGATTTTGTGTCTGGGTATAAAGTGGACCGACGGACCGAACGTGATTCATTGTGGCCGCAGTAGTCGTATAGTTCATGTCATAAATAAATGTTATAAAATAAATATCGCTCGGTTTACCTAACTATTGTTAGTATTTAGTTATTGTTAATTATTAATTCTGTGTAAATAAATATTTAGTGGACATTTGTCGTAAATAAATTCCGAACCCTAGTTAAAACGTTAAAATCGTTACAATACATACCGAGTGCTTTTTACTTAACTAGAAAATGACGTATTTCGAAATTGTCAAAATTCAAAAAGTGCTAGTTTTTGGAAATTAAGTAAGGTTTCAATGAGATTTTTTTCGAGTGTGTTAGTTTTAGTTAACTGAACAATATCAAGGCCAGAAAACAGCCATTTTTATTGAACTTCAGCTAAAAATTAATTTTCAAATATTTTTAAAAATTTCACATACAAGACTTAATTTTAACATTGAAATTGTTCTATATAAAAACTTTAAAGAGTTATAATTGGAAAAAAATAATATAAAATGTTAATTACATTTTTTTTGTTATTTACCGAAAAGTAATACGTTCCCAGAATTTTTAAGTTTTTGATGCAAGGCGCTTTTTATGAGAAATAGTTTTCAATTGTAATTAATATCCACTTAAATGGCTTCTAAAAACTACAAAATTCTTGTAAATGGTCTTTACTGTTGTCTAAATGAGGATTTTTTTAGAACATGTAAATTGGATAAAGAAAAATCTCCTCATTTAGACAAGTGTAAAAGAACATTTACAGGATTTTTGTAACTGTAATTTATTAACAGGGCTAGATTGGAGTTTTTAAAAGCCATTTAAATAGATATAAATTATCTTTGAAAAATATTTCTCCTAAAAGGCGCCTTGCATCAAAAACGTAAAAATTTTCGAAAATATTACGTTTTGGTAAATAATAAAAAACTAAAGTAGTAATTATATATTTTATATTATCTTTTACAATTATAAATCTTTAAAGTCTTCACATAAAACAATTTGAATTTTTAAATTACGTCTTGGTATGTGAAATTTTTAAAAATATTTAAAAAACTGAAAAATTAATATTTTTAGCTAAAGTTACAAAAATAGCTGTTTCCTGGCCTTGAGATGGTTCAGTTAGCTAAAACTAACACACTCTAAAAAAATCATTGAAATCTTACTTAATTTCCGAATAATATCACTTTTTGGATTTAGAGAATTTCGAAAAACGCAATTTTTTTCTAAATAAGTAAAAAATCCGATTTTGTGGCGGTCACTATAAAATCTAGGTATTAAAGTAAAACATTAAGTTTAGTAAATCATACCTATATAATAATCCAGAACACTACAAGCCGTGTTTACACGATAAAAAGTACCATGGTTGCATTCGTGCATTTCTATTTTCGGGGTTTTGTAAACAAACTTCCCATAACTTTTAATAGCGATATTATCACAGAAAACAATTACTTATTATGCCTATTACTTGTGTTTTTTAAAACTACGCACAGCTTCAAACGGAAGTCCATTTTGTTTAATAGTCATATCTGGTTACTGCACGCTGCCAAGCACCCAAGCAAAGAAATCCAAGCCGCACGTTTTAACATAGTGTAAAAGCGTCTCCTATGCTTACGCTACATAACCTATAAATTTCTTGTTCATCGCTTTGTAAACACGCACTGTATTTGTCACAATCAACAGGTAAACCTACTATTCTAACAGAAGAAGTTAGTTAAACCTTATATTTTGCAGCAGAGGTAAGGGGTTGTCACAGGCAAGAATTCAAGGGTACCAACGACGTTATCCAAATCGTCGTATTCCATCTCTGAGAACTTTTACTGCAACTTTTCCTGCTCTCCGAGAAACTGGATGTCTTCCGAGCTTTAGCATTCAGTACGGACGAGTTATTCATGAGGTTGTTGCTGCGGAGGAGAACATCCTTGCCATAGTCGAGCGCAGTCCCAGCGCATCTCATACTGCCAAACCAGCAGATGGACAAACAATTCGCCCAGTAGGAAATGCTGCCTCTTTTAAAGTGGATGTTCAAATGATTGATGCTTCCCATCGCTTGGGGAAGCCAACATCTGATAAAACAAGACCAAGAGGAATCATCGTGAAATTCGTTAGAATATTGGACAAGGAGGAGTTTTTAAGGTGCAGAAAGATTAAACGTAATCTGAAATTAAGTGATATCAATTTGGAATTAGTTGATATCGCAAAAAGCAATAACTCTGTGTATATTAATGCATCTCTCTGGCCGTTAAATCGACAGCTGTTTGCGACAGCTAGAGATTATAAAAAGGAGAAGAATATTAAATATCTTTGGTGTAAAAATGGCAAGATTTTTATGAGGGCAAAAGACAATAGTAAAATAGCCGAAATTAAAAATGTTTCTGATTTTACAAATGTTCTTTGAATGTTTGAATAAAATTGATTTAAAAAACATTTTATATATTTCTATCGATAATTCTATAAAATTATATGAAAAATATTATTTTCTTTTGCATTTTTTAGAACACAGAGTAAATCCTGTTTTATTTTTATTTGTATTTCATACAGTTTGTAGTTTACATTCAGTTATTTTGGTTGCTTCGCAAATATAAGTTCATTTAGATTTTTGTCAATCTTTCTACTATTAAGTTTATTGGTATGTTGCTGCAAATGTCTTTATGGTAATATATTTAGTTTTATTTCTATTAATCAAATATTCATTTTTATGAGTCATCGTATAAAGTTTGTTTATAGTAATAATCCTAGGGTTCATCAGTATCTGCTGATGTTGATTAATTGCTTAATCGATTTTGTCTGTTTTATAATATTGTTTCTTTTCAGATCAGTGGTGGCATTATTAAGGTTGCGCATTTAAATATTCGGTCACTACTAGATAGCTTCAATGATTTTAAGGGTCTTGTACAGTCCTTGGATTGTGATATGGTTGGTGTGACAGAAACATGGCTATCGGCCAATATTACTGATGATGCAGTGCATATATACCTGGCTAAAAAAATTTGCGCAAAGATCGAATAACCGATACATGGGGAACAGCAATAAGTATCTACATTAAAACAAATTTACAATTTCCTATTATTCTTACAGCAAGTAGTAGTATAGCTATTGAACAGTCATGGATCAAAATTATTTTAAAAAAATTTACGGTTGTCACAGGAACAGTTTATCGAAGGCAGGAGTTTGGATGCGCTGACTTTATTGATACCTTGGAGGACTCCTTTTCACTTATTGCACATATGACGGACGAGGTAGTGTGTCTGGGTGTTTTTAACATAGATATGTTATCTATAATTGATAAAAGTAATGAAAAATTATTTTCTATGGATGGAGAGTTGGGGGTTTAAGCAACTAATTGAGACACCCACACGCATTACTAAAAACAGATCTACATTACTGGACCTTATTTTGGTGAACGATAAAAAATATATAGTCAATTGCTGTGCGACTGATGTACATGGATTATCCGATCATTGTTTGGTTTATTGTGACTACCCTATTAAATGTAAATTGCATCGCAAAAGTTTATTGTATACTTACAGAGATTTTGCTAATTTTGATTATGAGGAGTTCTATAACGACCTTCAGTCTCTTGCATGGCACAATTTAATAAATTTAATCAATATAAATGATAAAATTGAAATGTTCAACACAAACTTAGTAAAATTATTTCATTTCCATGCGCCTGTTAAAACTGTGAAAGTTTCTAGATCCAAAGCTCCATGGATGACTCCAAATATAAAACTAATGATGTCTCTTAGAGATAAAGCCTTAATAACATTCAAAAAGACGAAAAACCCCGGGCACTGGGAATATTATAGATATTAACGATACAAGTTTGATTATGAGCATCTTAACGAAACGAGTTTGATTGCCAAAACGAGGCGGTGAGCCGAGTTTTGCGGCAATCAAACGAGTTTCGTTGTGTGCCATAAGCAAACGTGTATTGTTCAATATTTTATCTTCATCAATAAACTCTGGTTCACTGTATAAAAAGAGTGCGGTAATATTTATTACCGCACTGAGTGCGGTAATATCTGTCCATTACCGCACTGAGTGCGGTAATATCCAGTGCGGTAATGAAGCTCTTAACGATACTAAAATTAATTTGGTTAAGACGCTATAACAACACGGATGAAGATAATATATCTTTACGTAACTATACATCATTTACTATTAAACCAGAAAAAAGGCATACTTTAATTATCAATTAAGTAAATCAAAATGGGTTTAATACCATTTGGAAAGAGCCGAAGAAAATTAACATCACTGACAGCCATGGAAAAATAGAAATTCCTCGTAGTCTAAGTAATGATAATAAGATCAATAATGCTTTCATTGATTCGGCTAAGTCCATGTCTTCGGTTACTAACAGACATCTTTTAACTTTTTACTCAAACAATAATTTACAAAATTTTGAAACTAAATTTACTTTTAATTTATCAACGTGGATATGGCAAAAATCAAAAATATTGAAACCAATGCTGTTGGATCTGATAATTTAAGTGTAAAAATGATAAAACTCTACTGTCCGTTTTTATTACCTATAATAACCAACATTATTAATTCATGTATACTCAGTTCCACATTTCCTAACACTTGGAAAAAGGTAGTCCTGGAGCTTTTAGAATGTGTTGAGAAACCATCTGACAATGTTATTTTCTTTGATAACTACTTCACCTCTTTTGATCTGATGTCAACGCTGAAAGATTTGGGCTTTGGAGCTACAGGAACAGTAAGGGACAACCGTATAGAAAAATGTGCGTTGCCACCTTCCAACGAAATGAAAAAAAGGAGCGAGGATACTTCGAATGCAAATACGATGAGCTAAATCCTTTATTGTTTGTTAGGTGGAAAGATAATAATATTGTGACCATGGCTTTCAACTACGATTCTAGCGAGCCAATATCTAAAGTAAAACGTTGGTGTTCTACGGCAAAAGCAAAAGTTGATGTTCCTCAGCCTAGACCTTTTTCCATGTATAACTCGTATATGGGAGGGGTGGACTTGCTTGATCAAGGAGTACACAATTATAGAGTCAGTATTCAAGGGAACAAATGGTGGTGGAGTTTATTTACTCACATGCTAAATGTCACAATAGTCAACGCCTGGAAATTACATCAACTATCCAGTTCCACCAATTTAGACTTATTGAAATTTACAAGAAGCGTCGCTCGTCATTATTTAAGATGTTTTGAAAAATCTAGTTTTGTTAAAGGTAGACGCTCCGGATCTGTGCCAAACAGCGTTATTCAAGATAAAGGCGGAAATTGTCCTAAAAAGTTGGAAAAACAACTTAGGTGCCGTCAGTGTCATAGCCGTGCAAGATGGAGCTGTGTGAAATGTGAAGTAAACCTCTGTTTAGAACGTAACTGCTTCATCGAATTTCACTCGTAAACTATATTTTTAAGTGTTCAGTTCTAACTAATTATATACTTAAACTGTTATATTTTATTCCTTTACGACACCTAATGTGCCCACTGTACTCATTTGAGTACAGGTGTTTTTCTGAAAAGCTCTTAGGAAAAAAAATAAAATTATAATTTTTGTATCAATAAAGTTATTTCTTGATAAAAATTATCACAAATCAACTTTTAATTTAAAAAAAATACCGTGGGATCATATGGGTTAACATCAAAACATAATCGCGCCTCGCTACGCCCACGCCTGTGGCCTATATTACGCTGGTTTTCATAAAGAAACAGCGCTTAGACACAGAGTACTTACTGGCAGAAAGTGAAGAGTGGGAGAAAAATGTATCCCTACTATGTGCTATTTTTATATTTCTACCAATCAGCAGCTTGTGTCAAAGCACCAGTTTCCGCGTGAAAATCCAGTCTTACTGAGCCAGGACGGGATCCAGGCATCCGCATCCGCATCGTCTCGTCTCGTGTCTAGGCGTAAGTGCTAACAAAAAGTTATTCTGCTGTATGTTAAACATTACGGGAACAACGACAAATTCACTGCTAGCCGGGGGTGGATAAATAAATTTAGGAAAAGACATGATACCCGTTTCTTAAAAATTTTCGGCGGAAAACTTTCTGCAGATGAAACAGCATTAAGCCGTTCACTGCAAAATTATCAAATATTATTAAAGAATGTGATCTAAGACCTGAACGAGTTCATAACGTAGATGAGTCGGCCTTTTTTTTTGGAAATTATTGCCTGATAAAACCCTTGCTCGTTCAGGTGAGAAAACTGTACCTGAAAGTAAAACTAGCAAGGAAAAAATAACGTTTTATTGCACTCTTAGAAACTCTGGACTGTATTGCGAATATGGATGCTGTTCAGAATTAATGTTCAGATTTGAATTTGCCCGGGTTCCCGCCTTAGTTGTTGTTCGAAGTTGGTAACGGGTTCCCCCACCACTTCCGGGAAAAAAGTGACAGTCACCAGTTGGCGGAATGGAGGTGAACTCGCACGCCAAAATCTAGCAAAAAGAAATGTTCTAACTGTTCAATAACTGTGTAAAAATAATTCAAGTCTAGTGTTAATGCTGCAATATACACGAATTCCCAAAATTCGCAAGCCAGAGTTTCATTGTGAGCACCATCGCCCCGTGCACTTCAAAATACTACTGGTATAGATAGATCTTCTAAAAGCACAGCAAATGGTGAAAACTACTATTAATACCATGAAAAACGTATCAAGAGATTTCGAAAACGTAAAGTTCGCAGCAGATAATTTTTTAAATAGAGTTAACTTAATGCTTCAAGACAGTGCAAGCGAAACAGTGCAAGAACTTCGTATGGAATCTGAATTACATGTTATTCGACCAAACACTACAAAAAGAATGCCTGGCGAAAAGGCATTTGATGAACCCATCATTGATGCAACTAAAAAATTTAAAATTGAAGTGTATAACACTGTAATAGATAGAGTTGCAACGACTTTAGAGACCAGGTTTTCTAAACACGGGGTGATCTATTCTGAACTAGCTTCATTGGACCCTAAAAACTTCACAAAATTCGAATCAATCCAAGATCTACCAAAATTTGAAAAAGTTGTTGCAATTCTCAATAATATTATTTACCCTACCATCACAGCTGATAATATTAGAAAAGAATTATTTGACTTTTCTAGCAAATGGGATAGTTTATGGTCTAATGTACCAGACGAATACAGCAGTATATCGCTAGATGCTGATTAAGATGATGCTTATGCTTCCGACGATGACAATTCCAAAAATGACGAAGAAAAAGAAACGGAGGAAGGCAGTAGTAATCAAACAATTCATAAGTTTTGCAAGGGATGTCCTTGCTGCGTATACCAGATGCTTTTAAAGTACAATTTTTATTAAAAAGCTTATTCAAACATATTTTTAACTTATAAATTTCATCTTACTGGGTCAACCATTCAAGTTGCATGTGAACGAAGCTTTCCGATTTTGAAATATGTTAAAAACCGTTTACTCAGTTGTATGCCGTAAGTTCATCTAGAATCTTTCATATTGATGACGTGTGAAAGAGATAATAATCAATTTGATTGCTGAGAAGAGCGAACTTCCAAAAAAAAGGTTACTCTTTTAAATACATACATAATATTCTACTGGATTGCGATTGATTTTTTTTTATAATGAGTCATTCACTTATTGTCGTTTTTAAATACATTTTTTGTGCATAAAAAGCGAGTTGCATTTTTCACTTTTTTTTCTTTGAACTGTGAACATTTTAATCAAAGAGTTATAGCCCGGGAGCCAGCGACATATTTTTGTCAGTTATTTCCTCCCGGTCGATAATTTGAGAATCGCTTCATTTAGTTGTGCCGTGAAGCGCAGTGATCGTCAGCTGCGGGACCATGGTCGGGATAGGCGATAGCAGCCATCCACGCACGTAAAAAAAAAAATATTTTCAGTGATTTCCTCCCGGCTGAAAATTTGTTAAATAATAGCTTACATATCACTTATAGTAATAAAAAAAGTCAGCTGGCTGAATGGCGCAGGAAACCTCGTCAGCTGATGCATTTAAATAGGTGAGCGGCCGTCAGACGTGGCTTCCGCGCTACACCTTTGACTGCATCAGCTGACGACTTTCCCGTCGACATACAGCCAGCTGACTTTATTTTTATCAAAACAAATATTCTTTGTATTTTTACACGTTTATACAAGCAGCTGACGTATAATCCGACATCAGCAGCCAGCTGACATTCTTTTATTACTATAAGTGATATGTAAGCTATTATTTAACAAATTTTCAGCCGGGAGGAAATCACTGAAAATATTTTTTTTATACGTGCGTGGGTGGCTGCTATCGCCTATCCCGACCATGGTCCCGCAGCTGACGTTCACAACGCTTCATAGAGCAACTAAATGAAGCATTATACGAATTATCGACTGAGAGGAATTTGGTCGCAAAAATCTGTCACTGGCTCCCGGGCTATTAAGAGTTATTGACAAATTTGCTGTGCGGATGCTCAAGATCGATGTCTAGATTTCTCTTAAAACAACGTGGTTGAGCTTAATATTGCGTCTGTAGAGTCAATATTTGAATGCTGTTCTATCGGGGGAAGGGGGGGGGGGTTCTTTCGCCAGTCCGGCCCTGTTTCTGTCCAAAGCAATATATGGCTCTCAATCGAAGTAAACACTGACCCTTTCATTCGGCACATACGGTCCATTATTTACTGCGCTTCAGAGCATCTTCAAGGTTGGTGCACTGTGTCGTAGTAAATAATGTCAGTGAAATTTTTGCAATTCTTATGATGCATACCTTACTGCGATTCAGAACACTGGTGCACTGTGCAATAGTAAAGAACGCCAATACGCGGCCGTGGCCCTTTGGGGCGCCCCGTAAGCTCCGCATTCGCTTATTAAATATCTCGAGATCTACTTCATTTGCGTATAGAGCTTCACTTCGAGATCCTTGCCGTCGGAATATAATCATGCGGGCGTATGATTTACCGGCTGATGATAGCACTGCAACCCCACTCCCCGCTTCCAGTTATCAGTCATCAGTTGCAATCTGGAACTCTGGTAGTGCAAGTGCGACTGTGGATCGTATTTATTTTAGCGTCTGTAGTGAACGTGTGTGATCTTGTTTGAGTGCAGCCGAGAGGCGAGAGCCTCAATCGGTAATTGTAATATAGATTGAAAATCAGCATCGCTAATAACTTAACAACATGAATCCTGAAAATAAATCGAAGAGCGGCAGTCTAAAAAGAAAATTAAAGAAAGAGAAAGAAGTAAAAATAGATAAACCGCCAAAATTAGATATGTATTTAAAAAAACGCTGAAAATCTTGTAGAAGCTGAAATCCATCCTTCCACAAGTTCCACACCCACATCAAGTGAACTATATCCAATGAATCAAAACTCTGGAGTGGAAAATGAAGCACTGGCACAAAATATCAGTATTGCCAATACGGCCAATATATGTAGCAATGACAGATTTGGGCAACTTTTTGGATAAAGAACTAAATGTTGAATTAAGACGACTTATAATAAGTTCTCAATCATGTAGACCCCAAGGCCAATTTCGCAGAGGCCCGAAACAAGAGGGCAGAAGATTTTCTGAAACCTATTACAACACGCAAACCAAATATGAAACAGTACCTCGCCTTTGGATATGTTATCCTAAAATGATAGTTACGGCCTACTGTGAGCCTTGTTGATTATTTTTAAGAAAAAAAAAATCAGTGGTGTACTGGTGTTCATGAATGGAAAAATTTGGGTGTGAAAATTCAGCAACATATTAGCACATATTATCATATACAGGCATGCAAGATATACTACTTGTGGAAAAAGAACCATACAATTGATGCCGGAACGGAACAGCTTATACGATATGAGACTTCATTCTGGCAACAGGTTCTAGATCGTCTATTCAATATTGTTTTAATATTAGCGAAGTATTCTTTAGCTCTGAGAGGACATCGAGAAGACATTTCAGCGATTTTCTTGGAGCAAGTGCATCATTTGGCGAAATATGATAATATTATGAAGCAAGTTGTCGAGATGCCAAAAGGTTTGTCATTTCACATTTATTTATTGTTTAGATTAATAGAAGGTATTTTGTAGTTTAATTTTAGGCAGTATAAGATATCCAGGCAAAGGAATCCAAAATGAACTGTTACATTGTTTAGCACATACCCCTTGCTTCTCGTTAATAATGGACACCACCCAAGATATTACAAAAATTGACCAAGTGAGTCTTGTTATCAAGTATGCTAAAGCGTAGGCTGTGCAGGGAACTGTACAAGAACGGACTGTTGAAATTAAAGAAACGTTTTTGGGATTTTATGAGATAAAGAATCATTCCGCTGAGGGTATGGTAAGAACTGTACTTGATATATTGAAGCAAAAAAAGTTGACATTCAAAAGTGTTAAGGTCAAGGAGATGATGGCGCGAGTGTAATGAGTGGGGTATATAACAGTGTACAATAAAAAATTAAGCATATTCAGCCAAATGCAGAGTACGTTCATTGCGCTTGCCACACCCTTAATCTAGTAGTACTTGATGCAGTGAATGGTTGCAAATCTATTAGGCATTTTTTAATGTTCTCCAAAATACATATTCCTTCTTTAGCAATAGTATTAACCGCTGGGATATATTAAGTACTTTCATTTCTGAGTCGAGTACAGTAATAAAGAAACTAAACCCAACACGTTGGGCTGGCCGATTGACATCTGTTACTGCTGTAAAATTACGTTATATGGATATCATCAAATCACTTACAGAAATAATACTTTATAGAAGTACAAAGGAAGATGTGATTGATCAAGCCAAAAGCTTGAGAAAAAATATAGAAACATTTCCTTTCGTATCACAATGTCTAATTATGTACAAAAAATTAACAGAAATAACATTTTCATCAAAAGTTTTGCAGAAAAGGAACTTAGATCTGTAGTATATGGCTTGTTGCATGCTTTGATAGGTAGATGGCGCCTTAGTCTGCTAGAGCCTAGAGTTCCTATATATAAAGAGTTGGGACATTGGATCCACAAATCAAGGATCACATGATTCAGTAATATTATATTTCATTTTTTTATATTTGAAAGATGTAAGACAAACAAAATGACATTAATTGACATGTCAAATCACAGAAGGCATTCATTTAGAAATCTGAGGCAACGTGTAAGAAAAATAATATTTATGTGGAATTATTAAAACTTGAAAAATTTGCCGGCTAAATTTATTTACTTTTTTAGTCCTAGTGTGTTTTCAGGTTATGGTAAAAAGTATTTCTGATGACTTAAGTGAACTGCAATTAGAAATAAACAGGTATTGAAATCTTGTGTTATGAAAAAGCTATGCTTATAATCTTAGGTGTGGGGGTGGGGTAGGATGTTTAGTGGCAGCTGTAAATGTGGTATGAATACGAATGTAATGCTCAACAACTAACGTTAGAGAAATTGAGGCGACGTAATTCAACCTTTCCAGAGGAAAATTGTCTTTTTGTATTGATTAACACTGGCCTGAATAATCTGCCGTTTGATGCTTTCAACATCGATTAGTTCGTTTTCTTCCATTTCAGAATTTTCACATTTATTTAAATCTGGTTTGAATTGAATAATGTTGGAATAGCATTGTATTGCAGTCTCGTTTTTCCACGTTTAATCAACCACTGATCATCCGCAAAATGTTTATTACATAAACGGCGGCAGTGGAAAAAGTCCGATAAAACATATCACAATAGACCACTGCCAAAAAATGACATTCAGAGAATAAACGGCTTGTTGACTTAAAATCCTTAATTTTGCTGTTATTTACCCAGATACGCTTTATTTTCGCATTCCTTGGAAAAAGATGCAAATAATATCCCAGAGCTGTTCGATTTTTACAATTAATCGCTGAACCACCAGTCATTGCACAATATTTTTCAAATTAAAAATATTTGTAAAGTATTTGTCACAACTGTCACAAAATGTGATTCTAATTTGTAATGGTTGCCAAACTGTTGTCCATAGGTATGCATGATCTGCATAAAATTTAAATTTAACAAAAATCAGGTACTCCATGATTTGTGGATCCAAAATGAGTCGCCTACATGTCCCAACTCTTTATATATAGGGACTCTACTAGAGCCTAGAGTCCCTGTATATAGTAAGAAAGAGTTGAGTCATTGGTGCAACCCATTGTGATTGGTTGGATCCACAAACCATGGAGTACTTGAATTTTAAAAATAATATAACAATCACATTACATTTAAATTTGACATAAGCTATTCGAATGCCTTATTTTAGGTTATTTTGATATGACTTTTGACGTTAGTTTAAAATGGTTCAACTTATACATAGGTATAACTAGTGACAAATAATTTATTCCTAAGCTAAGAGAACAACCCCCGTGATCGGCAGTCTCTTATTCTCTATACAATAGACTAAACAAGGATTTTTATTATATTCATTTCCAAAGTGAAAAGCAAAGAATGGTTGAAAAAATTTGAAAGCAAATCTTGAATTCACATTACTTACGACGTTTGTGAAACTGGTTTCGTACATGATCAATGTCTATGTCAAACATAAGAGATTCACATTTTTAGACGAAGCATTTCAAAATCTCACGAAGAAAAGTTAGATGAAACCTAGCGGACCAGTATTGTGAATTAACATAAAGTATACCAAAGAAATTCGTACAGCTTTTTATATTATTTCATGTAGTGCTAACTAAAGATGGAACATGATGCATACAAGTGCTAAAACAGAGACACCAGGAACAAGCAAAAGTGAAATTGGGAAACCACAATGTGCTTTCAATTATCATTGAACTAAATGAATCGTGTTTCATATTTTCAATCAATCTAACTTTGCTAGTTTAGTGGATTATTTAAGAATTATGCAGGTTCCTAATTTATTCCTAAAATATTAATTTTAAAGATTTTTCCATGTTATTTCATGTAATGCATGAAACGTGAACCATAGAAGTGCTAGAATGCAGACATAAAACGAGCAAATGTGATATTGGAAAACTATAGTGTTCCTTTAATTATTATTGGACTGAACAAATTTGATTTCTAACCAGCCAGTTGACGTTAGTGCATTAGTTAAGAATTATATATTCATTGGTGAAATCTTAACTTTTAAGAGTAATGGTATAATTGTTGTAAAAACATATTTGGTTTTGCTTTTTTTACACAATCCTTTTTACACCTTTGATGTCTTTCCTTTCCTCTGTTAATTATTTTGTTGGTAGATAAAATATTCAATAGATATCTGCACAGTACCAATATTAAAGTGCCAATACATTTTAACAATATAACTTTCTAATCTTTCAGTAAGAGTTTAAGTTCCCTTCATCTCAATTTTAACTTATAAATTGGTCTAGGTACTGATGCAATACTCCAAATTTAAGGTTGTCATTACACGTAATCACGTAAATAACGAGTACCTAATTAAAGTTCCAAGAATTCTGGAGGAAGTGTAACCGGAATCTTATTAGAAACTTAAACTGAGAATGAAATTTTTGACCAACTTTTGCCGTTTGACATATTGACATTTGTGTTTGAAATATTAGCCCGCCATGTTAAATATACATGTCTGATGTAAAATCAAGTGGTTTTGATTTGTGGATCCACATGTCTCAACTCTTTCTTATTATATACAGGGACTCTACTAGAGCCTAGAGTCCCTATACTACAGCCAAGGTTGGTAAAACTGAAAGCGTGTTTAGGAGGTTGCCTCATGATTCGAAAAAATTAAATCCGCGGGGCGGGGGGGAAAGTAACTCGTGACGTCATTAGAGACGGTGTGACATCATACTTTGCTTACATAGTATTTCTAACCTAACTTATTAATTAATAATGCCGAAAGCTTGATGTAAGCAGCGAAAACAGCTTATAGCCTCCCTAATAAGCTTTTTTGAGCAAGAACGCGACAATGGAGGGCCCTTGATTGCTTTAGCTGCTTACAAGAGGTTAGTTACATTGTGGAATAAATGTATAATTATTGTATTATTGCATTATAGTGTTTTATTTATTATAGAGAGTTGCAAATGCCTTGCAAGTATGTATATCAACCGTTAGTTCGGTTTCACAGACGGTAAAATCAAATGAACATATCAAAAGCGCGAAGCAGAAAAAGCAGAGAACTCAGCCCGTAGTGGACATTGACGATTTCGATCAAGTAGCCATAAGAAATGTGGTTTATGAAATGTACCAAAATTGCTGAACATTACAAGTTAGGATATTTTTTTGTTAGAATAAGATATTACTCGGACATCTGTATTGCGAAGTTTAAAGGAAAGAGGGTAAACGTGCAGTTTAGGTCACCCAGATGTAAACAAACCGATCGGCACCACTCGGGTCAGAATATGCAGGGACGCCAGACTGAATGCATGCGCGTTTTCACATGCTATGTTATTACATTACCAGCATATACAGGGAATTTATTTTAATAGTTAACATAAGCGTTTCGTTTCTGTGGCGCCATTTAATCATACAGGTCATTTCCATAGTTACAAATGAGACCAATAGATTAGAGCGTGTATTTTACAAGTTAACATAGGAATTATTACCTGTCAAAAAGACAATTAAAAGTTATCCTAATGTATACCACTGAAGAAAAGATACAACACACAAGTTGTTCCTAAATATCTACTTTTTAGTTGCATACCTCATTCTGGTAACAAAATTAAAGTTTCTTATTAACAAGTACCTAATTCATATTCGTATGTTAACACTTAAAATAAACGCTCTGATTTATTGATTTCATTCGTAACTATGGAAGTGACCTGTATAATTAAATGCTGGCATAGAAACGAAACTGCTATGTGAACCATTAAAATAAATTCACTGTATGTATTATTACATATATGGTTACCAGACATCATTTTTTCCGCGTGTTCGGTTGCTTTTCAATCAACTTTTAGAAGTTTTGGTAATCCTGCTGTTATTCAATTTTCTGCATTTATCTTTGATGGCAGTACGCTACAAAATTATTTAAAAATTGCAGTAATAACTAATAACCCCTAATATAATTGAAATAAAATTACATCTGTTGGAAAAGAAAGATACAGGTGTGTGTAGGGTAGAAATAAAATCTACTGTATTTGTAACTAAACCTTCAATCAGTGCGAAGTTTATTAGTGAATATAAAAAAGTGCAAGACATGTAACTACAAAAAATAAATTAAAGTGTTTATAAAAAAGCGTAGATCTATTTACAAAAAGTAAATTGAATTGTTAATAAAACAGTGCATACATGTTTACCAAAATTAAAGTAAGTAAAAAGATGCGTTATTTTAAATTTCGTAATGAAAAAAGGGGTTGCCATTTCAAAAAATCATCGATAACGTCATACCTCATACGTGAGACACCCTGTATGTATGCAGTTTATTTAAAAAAAAATGCTTAAATAAAAATAAAAATCGACTGGTTCAAGCGTTTTTTCCATAAGTTGTTCCTTGAATTTTTAACGAATTTATCCGCTACTTTACGAAAGCACTGTATTTCATTTCAATTCAGTTTATTTTTTGTAAATAGATCTAGGTACATACACTTTTTATAAACAATTTAATTTAATTTTGGTAAACATGTAGGCACTGTTTTATTAACAATTCAATTTATTTTTTGTAAATAGATCTACGCTTTTTTATAAACAATTTAATTTATTTTTTGTAGTTACATGTCTTGCACTTTTTTATATTCACTAATAAACTTAGCACTGATTGAAGGTTTAGTTACAAATACAGTAGATTTTATTTCTACCCTACACACACCTGTATCTTTCTTTTCCAACAGATGTAATTTTATTTCAATTATATTAGGGGTTATTAGTTATTACTGCAATTTTTAAATAATTTTGTAGCGTACTGCCATCAAAGATAAATGCAGAAAATTGAATAACAGCAGGATTACCAAAACTTCTAAAAGTTGATTGAAAAGCAACCGAACACGCGGAAAAAATGATGTCTGGTAACGTAATAACGTAGCACGTGAAAACGCGCATGCATTCAGTCTGGCAACCCTGCATATTCTGACCCGAGTGGTGCCGATCAGTTTGTTTACATCTGGGTGACCTAAACTGCACGTTTACCAGAAAGAGATATTTACAAGGGGGGAATATCTTCGTTAGAAAAGGTCCTGAAACGTATAGGATTCCGCTGGAAAAAGGATGATCCACGCAGAGGGCTCATGGAGTTGGATCACATTGCTTTCCGTAGAGTGGTGTCTTTAAGGAAGTACATTTAAAAACCTGCAGCAGGAAAAAACCGTCACAATTTGTATACTTACACGAAACGTGGATTTTCGAAAATGGCACTGTTTGTAGCTCATGGCAACATGATAATAAAAAAGCGTTAAAAAATAAAATCAGATGGAAAAACGTTATCATCATAAGTTTAATAACTGAATTTAAATAATATTATGTATCTATTTTCTAAGATATATATCGTCCTTCATGCTGTGAGATAGATGGATTTATTCCTGGTGCCTCATTGATATTTACATCGAGCACATAAAACCCGGATTACCACGGGGAAATGAATTAGGAAATTTTTTAAAATGGTTTGGACACCTACTTCTGAAAAATTTGGAGGAGCCATCAATTATTGTTAATGGATAACGCAAGTTATCATAGCACATTGGCCGATAAAATACCCAAGCTAGTTGGAGAAAACAAGATATTATTGATTGGTTAGCAAGTCGGTCAGTGAATATTGAGGGGAATTATTGCAGTTGGTTGTACTGTATAATAAATATATTAAGTGAATTTTGTGTGCTAAAGTACTAATGATTTTTTTTTTCAGGCATAAACCTTCAAAAACGTATGTCGCAGACCACCTTGCTGAACAGTATGGACATACTGTGCTCCTACTTCCTCCCTGCCTTTGTATTTTCAACCCCCCTGAAAATGTTTGGGGGATTAACAAAACTTATTATAATAAGCATATAGGTGAAGATGGGTACGGCGTAGAAAAAACCCTAAATATGTGGCAAAAAGCGTTAAGTAAAGTAACAGCTGAAACATGGTCAAATTGCGTTACACATGCAGAGGCCATTATACAGAAGTGGGGGGACAGGGAAGTGGGTTTTGACGTAGAAGATATTGCTCCAATAATAATACAAGTCAACGATGAAGAATCTGATGACACTTGTGATAGCGATTAATTACTATGTTGTAGATATTTTGCTGAGTTATAAGTGTATTTAAATAAATTACATTTTTAATAAGTTTTGTTAATGTTCGTTTTAAGTTATTTTAATAAATTCATAAATTATAGTTATTTAAGTAATGAACAAACATTCGTCATTTTTGTAACTGATAGCAACATGTGATTTTATATTAAGCTAGTACATTACCTGAGCTACGCTTCGGTGGGAAAGGGTGTTGCATGTCACAATCAAAAACACATACAATCTTACCAATTATCCATACAAAAATGTTGATAGACGAACATTGAATATTTGTGATTTAAAATTACACGATTTAATTAAATTAAGTATAATTTAGTTTTACTTTAATTTTTGGTACTTTTTTTGAAAATAAAAACGCCTACGATCTAAGTCTAAAAATTACCAAAATTTGAAGCTATCATATAATTTAATCGGTTCAGTATCTTCGGAGGAGATAGTGAATAAAGATACATACAAAGAATGAGACCACCGATTTTATGGTATAGATAATCCGAAAATTAAAGTAAAATAAAAGCACAATATTTAGGCCAGTCGACGAGTACATTAATAGCAGGAGCAATTCCGGACAAGCTGGAATAAATTGTAATCTGTTCTGTTGGGACTCAAAAAATATATATTAATTTTGCACCCCTTGACAGGCCCGGATTTAACCGCCATGTATTTATATTTTTCCTAATATTAGTGAATATCTCGATTAGTATCAATTTTTGAGCAAAATACGTAGTTATCAAAATTAAAGAAGAGTAAATTCTCAACAAAAAATGTTTTCTACATTTTTGTCATGCATTCGCTTGTTGCGAATCCATAGCCGTCGAAATATTTTTTTTTCAAGCATTTGTTTGTTTTTATTATTATTGACGTTTGATGCGACAAAAATTTTTTTTTGAAAACTGAAAAAAAATGTTGACATTTACATGACCTAAATCGATTGTCAAAGTGACGGTTTTTTGTTCACTGGATGTAAAAGTCTTACAATCTAGAACAAAAAAGACTTGCGTTCAGCAATTTTTGATTAATGAAGAGATCAAAATGTAGACAAAATTTTCTTTGAGTTTCCACTAATGTGGAGCTGTGCAGTTTTTGAAAAAACGTTTGTGATACTTGATTGCGAAATTCTTTTGCATGCTCGAATGTTTTTTTTGCTCGCGATGCTTGCAAATAAACTCATTCTTGAATACAAAAGTAGGATTTTGCAATCTAGAATCACAGATAACTATTTTGTACTATATACGATTAAATTTTCGGTTAGTCATGTAAAGAAATTATGTCGCTTACTTTGTACTCGCTTCCACACCACCTAGAGGTAGAGTACTCGGCGCGTTTTTTTAAGTGGTATCCCCAATAGGCCTAATCCACTATGACAACTTTGCTATATTTCACCCTAAAGTTGTTACTAGCCGAGATATTTACAAATTAAAAAATTTTGCCCTTTTTTCAAGATGGCGGCCAAATCCGGGCTTTCTAGGGGGTGCAGTTTTAAGAGATATTTCTTAAAATTAATTTCAGCTTGTCCGGAATTGCTCCCGCTAATAGCCATTTTTAATGACTTATCGACTGGACTTAGGACTGGAAGTAAATATAAGAAAGACAAAATCAATGAGAATTGGCACCAACAACCAACAGAGATTTCACATTAACAACGAAGAAATAGGCGAAGTAGAAGAATTCTGTTCTTAGGTAGCACAATAACTATAAATGGCGGAACGGAAGAGGATATAGAACAACAAATAAGAAAAGCCAGAATAGCATTTGGGACACTAAAAGACATCTGGAACAGCACACAACTAACACTAAACAACAAAATACGAGTTTTCAACACCAACGTCAAATCCATACTTCTCTATGGCTGTGAAACATGGAAAATATCTAATACTACAAGCACTAAACTGCAGACATATGTCAATAGATGTCTGCTCAGAATAGCAAAAGTACGTTGGACGGATTTCATGACCAACACCGAACTATGGAAAAGAACTAAACAAACCGATGTACAAACAGAATTAAAGAAAAAGAAATGGTCATGGATCGGCCATGTGCTAAGGAGAGAAACATCATATAGCCAAAGCAGCACTAGATTGGAACCCACAGGGCAGACCTAAAATTACCTGGAGGAGAGCAATTCAACAAGAACACATTGCACAAAACCAAACCAGATAGAAAGCATTTGTAGAGGCTCTATGCTTCAATGTGGGAGATTGAGGACACATATATATCGACTGGCCCAATTAGGTTATAATCTTTTTCATTTTATTTCCAGCGTGATAGTTCTTGAATTTAGAATTTTTCTGCTCACTATATTTATAATTTAAAAACTTCATTCTAATAAATATCCGCTGTTTAACAAACATTTTCAATATAATATTATCGACATCATTATATTTAATTTAGAGTTTATTAACAAGTTTTTTTGTAATTTTCTTTGTATTACTTAAACCGGAAGACATATAATTTTTAAATTCCTCATCCAAATTCTTAATCAGGGCAAAAAACTCATCAGAAGGTTGAATTAATCCACCATAGGACAAATGTACTACCCATGGAGGTACTACCAAGTTATCTACTTGTTTTTCTTGTAAGCTATAAGTGTGATTGCCCAGATGAGGGTGGCTAGTTTTAAGTTTTTTGGCTATCCATCCTGCTAAATATTGGAGACCGTCTTTTTCTAAATAATCGCTTAGAACGTCGTCATGGGGTTTCTTGACTTCCATGTTTTCAAACGTATCTGACAAGCTTGAAGTTGATGAATCTTCAGCAGGAATCTCAGCGCCAGACTCTCTTATAACTTCACCAACAATATAAATATCAGAACAACGATTAGTATTTGAATTAATTTGTAGGTTGGTAGATTTTCCCAATATAATTAATCGCAGCCGTTGTAGAGCATGCATGGGTGTAGGATGATCGTTTAAACCACCTTGTGTTCTCAATTGGCCAAATAGATTTTGGTTTAATCTGTGCGTTAATATGTAAGCTACACCATATAGTTCATGTAAATCTTTATATAAATGTTTTAACGAATTGATAGATAACAAGATTCCTTTTTGAAATGTTTGAATGACCCTTTTTCTCTTGAAAATGACCGTGCTCATCAAATTATACATTTGATCTAAAATGTCATTTTGAGCTTCAATATTTTTACCATATGCAGATTTAATAATTAGGTCGTGATCAGGTGTATACGAATTCATGATGTCATACCATGAGTTAACAAGCTCTATAAAATTAGAAGCTTCAATTGCTGCATTATTATTGGGATAGTAATGTCTTAACGCTATTGCTGTTGTATGACTCAGTAATTCTGCTGCCATACGAACATTCTGTCTTTTAGGACCTTCGACAGTTAAATGATTCATTGTTAGTTTAAAGCAGCTACTAATTTCTTGTTGGTTTGATGATATTAACTGATGCACTGTATCCTTATTAATAACACAATTATTATGTAAAAATTCTGAATCTAAATACCAATTCCTAATTAACTTGAGAAGATGTGGGGCATCAGAAAAGAAGTAAATATTTGAACCAGTCAATTGATGTGTAATAAACGGGTTTTCATATGTAACATTTAAATCACGCCACAGTGAAATATTTGTTGGTCCGCAATCACTTACACACGCAACAACTTTAAAACCTATATGGTACAGCGCATTTATAATATTATGTAGGATTTCTGGAGTCATCCTTTGATCAAAGTCGGCAAAAACAGGAGTTTTCCATTTTCCAATTAAACCTCGAGCATTTACAATTTGCAGTTGTGAATGAGGTCCAATAACCCGGTCATTTTTGACATCATATTCGTATGATTCAGCAACCTTCATCTCATCATATTGAAGAACTACCAACTTTTCTATTTCCGACATAGTTATTCCTGCAATTTTTAGGAACTGAAAAACAGTTTTCAGTAAACCCTGCTGCATGTCCATCTTAGATGCCCAACGTTGCAATGTCGATATTCCTGTATTAATAAAAAAAAATTATTAGGTAATTAGGTATGGTATTTTATCATTTTATTGATATGTTATAACATCATGGATCATCAATTAACCTGGTAATGGATAATTCAAGGATTCTCTTAGATATATGTAGCTCCTCTTGCTCAAATATCTCAAAGTAAAAGCTTGAGTAATATCCTGTGTTGTCCATTTTATATTTGTAGAGCCTTTTATTTTTGCAATTGAGAAGGCGTAAATATTTTTGAAAAAATAGCACATTTACAACTCTTTTGGACGTTAATTTTCTTTATACAGCTCGTTGTTCTTAATAAATTGATTTTTTTTTGCATCTTTTGTATTTTCCTATTCTTTTCAAGAATAGTCTTTTTTAGGTCTGCAATGATATTTTGTAAAATTATTATGGTACTGTTTTCTTCTTCATACGGCAACTCTGAAGTTTCTATCTCCATCGATTCTTGTGGTTCTAAGATGGTACAGTGCATAGACGTACTATCAACTTCAGTGTACTTTTTTTGTCCATGAATAGAAATTGGCACGGCCCCTAATTTTAACTTACGTCCTCTTGGTATATATTGCAATACCTCTGCTTGAAGATTTTTTTCAAAATCGTTTTCGACGAAATGTAATGAACATATTCTCCAAGTTTTTGGATTGAACGGTCGATCTCTGTCACAAAATGCAATCCACTGCTGACGAAGCAATTCATCTTTTGGATGAACGCAAACTTATTGCGCTTTCTTTGCTGCGTTGATAATTAGTGGAACAACCAGAAACTGCACAAGTCACAGGCACTGTAAAGTTTATCAACAGTTATTTGACGTTGATATATGGCGACTACGATCTTAAATTTCGCGCGGTTCGTATGATGTCACGAGTTACTTTTTGCGGGGGAAAATAATCAAACTATGGGTTTAAATGGGAACGAGGCAACCTCCTAAACACGCTTTCAGTTTTACCAACCTTGGCTAGAGCGTTTGAGTAAGCAACAAGTGAGGTTAGTTTTTAGTTGATGTTTGGGAGTTGGCGTCGCGTCGGCGAGATTGTAGCCGGGCGACCCACATGTTTTCCGCCGTAGAATAAAGGCACAAGTACGCTACAATTACAGTCTTTTCATTTACGTTCCCAGTGCAAAGTACACAGCATATTTGGCGGAGGTAAAGTGATCACCGTGCGGGAAATAATACAATGGCAGTCCAGGGCCAGGCTGGTGCCAGCAAAGCAAGCTACGTTGGACACATGGCGGAATATTCAATTGAAGAATTGTTCGCATCGTATGTCGAACGATTCGAGCAGTTTGTTTGCGTAAACGATGTGCCGGATGCAAAGAGAGTGGCTCTGTTCTTGACAATAATCGGACCACAGTGTTACGACGTCCTACGGAACAGTGTACCTCCGGATAAACCAAGCGAGAAAACGTACGACGAGTTGAAGAAAGTGCTCTTGGATTATTATACGCCCGAAAAGTGTGTTATCGCGGAGCGCTATCGGTTTCATAAACGTTTTCAAAAAGCAGAGGAAACAGTCACTCAGTTCGGAGTGGAACTAAGAAAACTAGCTCAGTATTGTAACTTCGGAGCATTTTTGGACGATGCACTCAGAGACCAGTTCGTTTGCGGAATCATGAGTGAGGATACACGACGCAGGTTATTGGTCAAGGCGGACCTAACCTATAAGGATGCACTAAAAACAGCAGTGTCCATGGAATTAGCAAGCAACCAAACAAAGGAGTTTGCAAGTGAAACAGTACTCAGTGTTTCAAAAGGGGCATCTAACTACGCGTCGAATTACAAGAAAAAACAAGGAACCACAGAACAAAAAAATAAAGGAATCTGCGTTCGTTGTGGAGGTCCATGGAAACCAGAACATTTTTCGGAGTGCAAGGCTAGGAATACTTTGATAAATATTTTAATAATTCGGTAAAAATTGAAAAGTGTAATTTTTCATTAAAGGCGGCATCTAGTCATTCTTTAAATGTAGTCGGTCAAGCGTTAGTTAAAGTAGAAAACGGGGATCGTGTAAATTCAATGTATTTACCTATTGTAATAATTCAAGGTCAGTTAAAAACGCCGCTTTTAGGTCGCGTCTGGTTGAACGCTTTATATCCAGAATGGAAAAATAATTTGTTAAGGCTCAATCAGATTAACCAAGAATGTTCAATTACCGACATCTTGAAAGTAAAATTCCCCAGAGTATTTTCTAACGAGTTGAGTTCTTGTATTAATGAATTTACAGCACACATTACTTTACAGGAAGGGGCAACACCGGTTTATAGGAAACCATGCACTATTCCATACGGAATAATCGAAAAAGTTAACAAAAAGATCGACAAACTCGTGGAAAATGGACTGGGCATCCCCTCTCGTGGTCGTACCCAAAAAAGGGTCCGACATCGATTCTATAAGGCTATGCGTGGATTATAAGAACACAGTTAACAAGAATGTTATACGAGACCGGTACCCTTTACCAAGATTAGATGATATTTTAAATTCATTGTCAGGTAACTCAGTATTTTGTACATTAGATCTTTCGGCGGCATACACGCAGGTAAAGTTATCGGAAGCAGGTAAAGAGATTTTGACAATAAATACGCATCGAGGATTGTTTAGAGTTGATCGTTTACCTTTCGGGGTCAGCAGCGCACCGGAATTTTTCAATCAATTATGGACACAATCCTTAAAGATATTCCAAACGTTTGCTGCTATTTGGATGATGTAGTTGTGGCGGGGGTTGATAAACAACAATGTAAGCAAATTTTGTTTCAAGTACTACAGAAGTTAGAAAAATTTAATGTGCGAGTAAACTTGTCAAAATGTAGTTTTTTTGAAAAATCCGTTGAGTACGTAGGACACATTATAGATAGTCAAGGTATTAGACCAGCTGCAAAAACGACGGCCATATTGGAATGTCCAACACCTACAAACGTGACACAACTAAAGTCGTACCTAGGGATGATTAACTTTTACGGTAAATTCATACCAAATTTAAGCTCACATCTTCAACCTTTGTACCGGCTACTTCGTGCTGATACGGAATTTGTATGGGGGGCATGCTGCAACAAAGCGTTTGAGCTGAGTAAACAGCTCTTATTACATAATAACATTCTAACACATTACAATCCAAATATCCCAATTTACGTAATTTCGGATGCAAGCCCAGATGGAGTGGGAGCAGTTTTATGTCACATTATTAACGGTATTGAGAAACCTATACTATTCGCTTCTGCTACATTATCCAAAGCAGAACAAAATTACAGTCAATTAGACAGAGAAGCCCTGGGATTGGTATTCGCTGTTAAACACTTTCATAAATATATTTACGGGCGGAAGTTTTATTTAGTCACTGACAACCAACCATTGAATAGAATTTTGGGATTTAAAGCCGGAATACCTCCTTTGGCTGCGTGTAGACTGCAACGGTGGGCAGTTATTCTGAGCAATTATGATTACGAACTCATAGTCAAACGCGATTTGAAATGTGCAGACATGCTGTCACGGTTACCGATGAATCGGGGCACGGGGGACGAAATTTTACAGATCCAGGTAGAGGAACCGCTACGTAGTTTAGATATTGCTAAGGAAACGGTAAGGGACCCTATTGTGAGTAAAGTGGTAGATTTAGCGAAGAGGGGATGGCCAGATCACATGGGTGACAAGAGTGTTAAACCATATTTTAATGTAAGAGACGAACTTTCTGTATCAAATGGGTGTTTATGTATGGGAAACAGAATTGTAATACCATCGAAATTAAGAGACCGAGTTTTAAATTTGTTACATGAAAATCATCCAGGTATAGTGAGAATGAAACTTCTTGCAGCATATGTCTTTTGGTCAAAAATTAATGACGAAATCCAGAAGAAGATAAAAGGTTGCAATGTATGTCAAGTTACACAGAATGTTACGACTGGGAAAAATCTGGTGAGTTGGGAATTCGCGCAACGCGTTTGTCAAAGAGCTCACATAGATTTTCTAGATTTTCAAGGCCAAAAGATTATGATTTATATATATGCTTTTTCGAAATAGGTAGATGCACACGTGATGCAGGGTACAGACAGCACAAAGGCAACGGATAAGTTGTTAGGGACTTTTAGTATACTAGGGTTTCCGCAAGAGTTAGTCTCAGACAACGGGCCACCATTTAATTCAGTAGAGTTTAAACAGTTTTGTTGTGAGAATGCGATTAAGTTGACACACAGTCCCCCATACCACCCACAAAGTAATGGTATGGCGGAAAAAGCAGTACAGTCCATAAAACATAATTTGAAGAAAAGTTTGTTAAAGTGTAAAGCCAATTCGAGCCTTACCAATAAGATAAATAGATATTTATTGTATTCTCGTAACACACCATGTGTCAAAACAGGAGTTGCTCCTGCAGAATTGGTATTGAAGCAATTACCGCGAACAAAATTGTCGATTTTAAAACCAGAATTCAATTGTACACGGACAAAAGAAACTAATTGCCGGATGCCTACATTTGTAGCGGAACAGTCTGTTTTTGTTAAGTCAGTTTTGGATAAAGAAGTTAAGTGGTGGCCAGCAAAAATTTTAGAGCGAAAAAGTTACACAATGTATGTAGTTTTAGTGAACAAAAAAGAAATACTCTATCACGCTAGCAATATTAAATCGGATCAAACTGTAGATCAAGCGGAGATATGTGAAACACAAGTTGATTTATCACTTTCGGAGGCTCTTCGGGGTAAAACAAGGGGGAAGGAATATGAAATTCCTTATGGGCAAAATATAGATAGTACACTTCCAGAAAATGATACGTCATTACCAGATGAAGGTGTTGAATCAGCGAAAGTAATGTCTCAGATATCACCGAAGAGTGCGGATATTCCAAATAGTACAGTGCGACAAGAACATGGGGAATCAAAATGGTTAACACCTAAGTCTATTGTAAATCACGAGTCAGAGAGTCCAGGACCCCGAAGGTCCCAGAGAGTTCGTCAGAAACCAAAACGTTTAAATTTATAAAAGAGATTTGTTTTTTTTTGTTTCTTTTAAAGAGTATATAAGAAGTTGTTCCTGTATATTCGTAGTTTATTAAAATAAATAAGCGTATCAGATTGAGAATTATTGTTCAAGTATTTTCATAGTTTATAAAACATTGTTCCAGTATGTTGTATTCCATTACAATAAGTAAGCGTATCAATATTAAGAATTATTGTATTTTATTTTAGGGGGGAAAAGTGTAGTATATGGCTTGTTGCATGCTTTGATAGGTAGATGGCGCCTTAGTCTGCTAGAGCGTTTGAGTAAGCAACAAGTGAGGTTAGTTTTTAGTTGATGTTTGGGAGTTGGCGTCGGCGAGATTGTAGCCGGGCGACCCACATGTTTTCCGCCGTAGAATAAAGGCACAAGTACGCTACAATTACAGTGTTTTCATTTACGTTCCCAGTGCAAAGTACACAGCAAGATCTTTGTAAAGCAGCAAAAACATTATCCCGTGCCAAAATACGTTTACAAAGTCCTAGGCGCCGACTCCATGGGTGCTGCGGGGCTGAAGCACCCGGCCAAAATCTTGGAGGGGTACTGAACAAATATTAATATTGCGGAGCTTCGCATCTTGAAATATAACTCAAAACCTTTGAATAAATAGGAGGGAGGAAGGAGCTTACGTATCTCAACTGTACACCAGCTACCTGGACGAAAGTGGCCATCTTGAAACCCCACGAGTGACTCATAAGCTGTCATTATGGTTAGTTGCGCGGCTTGTGGATGTTCACAAACCAAGAAAAATTCAAGTGCTGGAATAACATTTCATCAGTAAGTATCAGTCTATCGATACAATAAGTTAATTAGGTCAATTAATAAAAGTTTTGACATCATTAAATTACAAATCAAAATGATAGTTGTGACCTTCAGACGTCACTTAGCAGTCAGTGGCGTGTATATCTCATTTTCACCATTTTAACCTTTCGGCGGGCGCGCTATTGTAAAAAGTACAACAGTCGAGAATTTTCGCAAATTGCATGCATAATACGCAAGCGACGGCCAGTAAACTTTAGGTATTCCTTTATTATTTTATCTACCAGCAGGACATCCGGTCAGTACAGCCTCTGAAACTAATTTCGACGTATTTCTTGTCAATATAGGCTGACGGGTGCACAAGTTGCATATCTTACAACGCACGCCTGCTCGTGTTATTCAATGTGAACAAATGGGTTATTTGAATTAGTATAAACGACTTGCGTTAATAATACAATGCAACTTTATAAAATATTAGTGAGTTATTTCATAAAATTATTATAAACATTAATTTGTTGATCAAATGAAAAATTACACTGAATGGGGTGTTTTAGTTTCCCTAATGATGGTAGAAGAGATACTTGGATAAATATCATAAAAAAAGAAAATTGGACCGCAAAGAAAAGTAGTGTTTTATGTTCACAAGATTTTACTGCGGAATGTTTCGACAGATCTACACAATTAAAAGTACGATTATTGTCTACTGCTGTGCTAAGTATAGAAGTGAACAAGCTAAAATTGTAGTAATCTATCTCCAATTTAGTAGAAACCCTAATAGAGAAATAGAAAAATCTCAAAATCTAATTATTTAAAATACAGTATGACAATAAATATAGCATACAGAAGTTTGCAAACTTAATTTGTTGTGGTTAACATCTATCACTTTAATATTTCCAGTTTTAATGTCTATTGTATTGTTGTATGGCATGTTCCACGTGACCACCACCCCTTTACAAGCATAGTTCCCTTCCAAGCATTCTTGAATATTGCCTACGTACGTAATTTCTAAACAGAGGTTGACGTAAATTTTGGATGAGCTGTACGATCGCCCTCTCAATTCCGCAGTTGCGACTGACTGGGGGATTTTCATTGAAAATGTTGTTTTCCATCGTTCCCATTATCTAGAAAGAAATTTAACGTCCTTGATACTTGGTCCGTTATTTCTGCCTTGTTCGTATGAACGGTTATAGAGGTTGCAAACAATAGTATATTGTATGTTAAGAGCTGAAAGTGCATTCTTGCCGCTTGCGCATGAATATTGCAAAAGCGGCAAGCGCACTTTTAGCTCGAAACATACATACTATTTTTTCGACGACTGAGCATATTATTAAAGGAAAATATAAAATTTCGTTTTATCGCAAAAATTTATTGACAATCAAGTTAACATTACTCGCGCAGTCTATATGACATGTGACGCGATTATTTCCGCAAATGACGGGCGTTGTCAAGGAAACATTCGGACGTGGCTACCTATTTTGTTCACGCGGAAACCCAAAACCAAGAACACTATACTAGTCTTCTTGCCCAAAACGCTCGGCGAGCGGCAAAAAGATGAAAACGCACGCTCAGCGGCAACTGTCAACTTTCTGTTGTCAAATGACAGTGAGAAAAATCTACTTTCGATGTCAGTCGTCGAAAAAATTATTTTGCTCGGTAGTAAGCATCTTTTTTAACACTGTTATTGCATACTTTTAACGGGAAGGTGTCGACAAAAGATCGGAGTGACATTTGCAGCAATTGTCATTTAAATTGCAACTGATACGATGCTCTTAATTTTGGTATAGTATTCCAACCAAAAATTGGAAAGCTATTTAAAATCAGGCCAGCATTGAGAACAGTAAGTCAGTTCGTAATTTAATTCATAAAATAACTGTTTGATTGTCATTCAGTGACACTTCGGTAATAACCTTAAAATTTGACATATCCATTAGGAATTTTGGAAGACATATATACATTTTTCAACATTTTCTATGCTAGTATGCGGTTTTAAAAACTAAGGTGAAATAACTAGTACCTACGTAAATCATGCAAGAAGTTACAATGCCTTAACAACACAGTCACATGTGCAATGAACTGTCATTACTTGAAAGCTGCTTGACATTAGAGAATTATTTCTTGATTGTATGAAACGAACTTAGACATGACTTACACTTTCCATGATGTACTTGATTTTATATAGCTTTCCAAGTTTTGGTTGGAATACTATATCCTATATTTATTGTAATATTGTATGTAGCGAATATATTCTAAATTTTCGAGTAATAATAGATTAAATTGAATTATATATACCTAACTTTCTTACAGACTCGGCTTGCAAACATTATTACAATAAATATCTAAGAAATATTTGCTTAATTGTATGGAACTGGTGTCCCAGTACTAAAAATAGTATAGCACGCCACTGGCCGAGCGTAAACACCTATCCGCCATAATGAAAACCCATCGCGGACCAAACGTGTTTGTTTAAATTAGTGATGGGCATAACCGGACAATTTTCATAACCGAATTATTTGCATTCGAATGATATTAACAACCGAATGATTATTTGAATAATCATTCGAATAAATTTTGGCTCTCGATTCGTTTCGATTAAGTCAGCCGTTTGCCGGTTGGCGGTTCACCGTCATCTGCATCGACATCGTAACTTGCAGATAGCAGAGGAACCAAAACATAATATGTACGGTCGGCGCCTTAGAAATCGGGACACGTAATATGTTCTTCTAGTCTTTGGAGTATTCTTGCTCCAGTTACTTCATTAATGTGAGATGGCATTTCATAATTGACCAACAATAAACAATCTGACGTAACAATTAAAACCATAATAACTGTAAAAACCCAGTTTATACACTTAAAAAATACATGCAAAATATATCATAATAGTGTTTAGTGCCCGATTTCTAAGGCGCCGACCGTACATTATGTGTTATGTATTGGAAATTAAGAGTTATTTATTAAGAAGTGCAGAAAGAAGTAAATATGCGGGACTGCTTGCTAATCGCAATAAGAACAGGGGTAAACGTTTATCTTTATCGATCGGGCAGGTTAAAGGCGCCGCCTCTTGTATTGAACCTTTGGAGATGTAAGCAAATAAAAAATTGTTTTATAGCTTGATGCGTTTGCAGCTTTTAGGCGTTCAGGTTTCAGGTCCCCAGAATTTGATGATTTGATATTTTTTATGATAGGAGGTAGGTACGCGATAACCAAATGGTGTTTTCAGTACAGCCTGCTTTGTTTATATTTACAGAATTTTGAGCACTGCGTAGGTCGCTGTGATATGGCACGTAGTACCTTTGAATAGAGGTTTTATATTCAAAGCGTAGTACGTATCAGCATGAGGTTATTTTTCATTTGAATACTTAGAACGAAAACCGAGTTACATAGGTTATTTCAATAACCGGATAACCGGTTATTTTTCATTCGAATAAGCCCATCACTAGTTTAAATGCTCCTTCCTCCCTCCTATTAATTCAAAGCTCAAAACGGCCGTTCATAAACCACCGCTGGGGCCCTGGTAGTGCGTCAGTGGGGTGGGGATAAGTTAGTCTAGTCGCGAATAGCCAAAGTGCCGCAGGCCGCAGAGCGTTTCAGTCTCAGTCTCAGTAGCAGTAGACTAGTCGGCGTAAGAGGAAGCATTAATCCGTGTGACGGAGCTCAATCAATTAATAACAGGCAAAGTAAGTTGCTTATAATATATTGATATCATATGCAGTGTACATACTCTGTGCTCAAATTTACTATCAGTAATTCATGTAATTTATAGAAAAACAATACTAGATATGCGTTCTACAGGATCAAACACGTTGCAGCAATATTTAGGAATAACAGTCAATTATTTAAAAAATATTACTTTTGACCGTTTTTTTTATGGACCATTGTATATACCTAGTTGAAAATAATTTTAGATTATGCGTCTTTAGAGACCCTACAAGTATAGAAATCAGCCAAAAAATTACATTCTGAAGTTTTTGAAAAAAACAATTCTTACGATTGTAAAGTTTTCACACTTTCGTCGTTCTATCTGTTGACGACATTACTTAAAAAGTCCTGAAGCGATGTTGATGATAATTGGTGGGTGCCTACGAAAGAGTCCTATATATTTTTTAGGTTTTTAAAATCCACCCCTCTAGGAGCTTGCCCTTAAATTCAAAAATAAAATTATGTTAATAAATAGTATTAAAGTAATTATTATGTTACAATGCAGAAAATTTTATCAAATAGTTTTTCAACACTCTTCCTTAAGAACTACCACCCCCATTAACCTCTAATAATAAAGAAAATACTTTACGAGAGAAGTTTCGGGTAAAGTTCTTTGCTGATTTTTACTGAAAGTTGGTAAGAGGAAACTGAGGAAAGGGCAATTTCTTTAAACGTGACGAGTCATTTCAAAGTGAAAGTAATTTTGATCACAGGGTTAAGATATGGTGTAAGACCGATTTCAGTAGGTACCTACTACTATAGTATGAATTTTAGGTGTATACTTTTGGTTTAGCAACGATTTTATTTTAGACGAGCTTAAAAGCTGAAATGGATAAGTTTGTAATAAGAACGCAGAAAAATAGACAAGCTCAAGCAGGTGATGAATCAATTATTTGTCACGATAATAGCCCAAATCTGCCCGTGCCCGCGGCGTCTTCATCAGCCAGCACAGAAGCCGCAGCAAAACGTTCTGGTCATGGATAGAGAGATATTCGTGGTTAAAATACGACAATAAATTGAAAAAAGTATTTTTTTTCACTATCAATCAAGTAAGCAACACTTACAATACGTCATTTTAGGGAAGTATAAACCGTTCAATAGTTATTTTCCCGATAGGAGGCCATGTTAGGGTGATGAATTTCACCCTGTAAATATCGCGTGCGGCGCATTACCTTCGTTGCACTTCCCGCGAGGTATGAATGGTCCTCGACAACAAAAGGTAAAAGAGGCTATAGATTATGAAGAATGAATGAAATATCCTGTCAGTCATTAACAAAAGTTAGGTTATGTCCATTTTATACAAAATGATCATTTTATGTTAATGTTGAAAACGTGGTTGCCAGATTTGGTTTTGGAATTTGTGCCACTTTTATTCTTGGTTAAGATAAATCATGAAAGACTACTTGTTGATTTTGAACACGTTTCATACTTTGTTGAGTAGGCATAACGGTATAATAAAAGTCGTTTTTTTATTGTAATTATAAATTGTATACAAAAATATTTAAATATTACAATTCATGTATTTTTTTCAGTGTAAATAAATAAAGCGTTTACAAGCCACTTTAGGCCTATTGCATAACAATCTGTCTCCATTGCCCCTTATTCATGATTTTATTTCTCAAGTCTTCTATTCCTTTCCTTGCTATGGCTTCCATTACTGCCTCCTTCCATCTATTCCTTGGTCGCCCTCTTCTTCTAGTTTCTTGCGCTCTGCCTTCCAATACTATCTTAGTAGCTCTTCCATCTGGCATTCTCCATATATGCCCAAACCATCTTAACCTTTGAGCTTTAATGAAGTCTACAATAAATACTTGGCTCCCCATACTTCTCTTGTACCTCTTCGTCTGTAAGTCTTCTCCAACCATCCTCCGTCCTAGTCCCTCCAAATATTTTTCTCAGCATTTTGCTCCCCAACTACTTATCATGTCTTGATTTGCCACATTCATCGTCCATGTTTCACATGCATACGTAGCTGTGGGTCGAATTGCAGTATTATAAGTCGTAGTTTTGCATTTCGCGACATTTGTTTTGAGGTCATTATACTATTTAACGCGCCCGCACATCCCCATGCATTTATTAACCTTGATTTAATTTCTTATGTGTAATTTAAGTTTTCAGAGATGAATGTTCTGAAGAAAGTAAACACCTTAACTCGTTCTATTCTCAAATCTTAATATTACGGAATTATTATTGATTTCTTCAATTTTTCCATTGCGTCTTTGTTGAAGTTGCTGAATATTGTCCAGTGGAAGTTGAAAAATGGAATATTTTAAATATGAGAACAGAAGAAAATCGCAGGGAGTTAAGTCACAAGACCCCGATGCCACACTGTAGGAATGTTTTGACTAATACCTCTGTTTTCGTTAAACCCTCCAAGTAAATTTAAATTTTCTTGTGTTGTGTGAAGTCTTGCCCCATCTTGTTGAAAGTAACCGCTTTGTAATGCATCGTCATGTAACTCTTCAAAAAACGGCGATAAAATTTCAGCACGATATCGTTGTGCATTTAGCGAACCCAAAATTTGAATTATTAAAATAAAATTTAATCGTTTTGCTGCACTTAATTACCTTAAAAAAATATAGGACCTATAACTCTCATTTTACTAATTGCAGCCCAAACTCAAATTTTTTGTGGGTGAAGCGGTTCTTCAACATAAAAATTGGGATTTTCAGCGCTCCACATCCTATTTTCTGAATTAATATAGCCAGATAAATAAAAGTATGCCTCATCAGTAAAGAAAGTTTTCTCAAACGCATCATCGTTATTTCCTAAATTATTGATAAACCAGTGACAGTATTCTAATCTAACCGAAGGATCGTTTGGCAGCAGTTCCTGATACACTTGCAACCGGTAAGGAAAATAATGCAAATTGCTTCTTAATGTCCTATGAGATGTATACGAAACATTTAATTGCTGTCCTAAATGGCGAACAGATACGTGTTTTTGTTATTGCACAATTTGTTTCGCATTGATAACTACTTCTTCAGTGCGTATGTTTGGTCGACCACTGCCTTGCACCCGGTGTACATTTCCAGTTTCGAGGAAGTTATGGACCATTCTTGATAAGGCATCACTAAAGACCTTATATTGTATATAGCTGTCGAGGTTTAATTTCAAAAATGCCCCGCCCAATAATATTTCTAATAGTTCTTTCAGATACCCAAAAACAGTACAAAGCCCAAAATTAAACCAACAGTAAAGTTTTATGCATAAATACTTACGTCCCAAATGTCACTAAGCCCGGCAAAGATTTCAGTTTCACTGAGATCTGGCCTGTCGGCTTTATAATGCTTGTAGGCCTATGTAATTTGTAGTTTTGTGTCAGGTTTAATAAGCTTCGGCATATTTGCTTTAGTATAAATTACAATTTGTTGACAGATAGGTATCTATGACGCCGATGTGTATAAATATTATGCCTAGTGGCAAACAAAGTATGAAAGCACTGGCAACATTGTACGTTTAATCTCAAAATGTCAAATTAGACACTTTCGTGAGCCTCCTGTACATAACAGCTGATTCTGACAAAGTGTCATAAAGAGATTCTAGGGAGTTTTTATACAAAATTCCATGTCTACCTACCGGGAAAATAACAATGTATTCAGGTTACCATAACAACAGGGAAACAATATTATTTCCCAAGATGTGTAAATGTTGATATTTAAAAACTGTATATCACCCTATTTATTAATTCAATTTATTAACATTAATTGTAAAAGTACAACCTCTCTAATTTTTAATACTTATAAATCTATTATTAGCAATACCTTCAGAGATTTCTACATTCTTGGGCATGTTATTTAAGTGAGAAAATTCTGTCTTTATTCACTAATAAGGTATCCACTTGCATCTCATTGAATGAAGTAGTGGGAGTAGTTGAAGGTGATGGGACACTTTGGCAATCATTACTCAATTTTTTTAGCAATATTGAGCTTCTGGCATATAGAATCTCCAACATAGCTTTCGGTTATTGCCGATGACTTCCAGCCCCCATGTTTCTTTAAATTTAGAGTATCTACTCCGCTATTTGATAATAACGTTGCAGATGTGCGTCGAAAAGCATGGCCAGAGTACAAGTTCGGATTAGAGAAATTCAAGAACTTTACAATAACATACTGTTAGTAGCGGATAATAAAAAGAAAATGCAAAAACTAATTAATATATGGATAGAAGAAATTGAAAACCTTAATATGAAAGTAAATATAAAGAAAAGCAAAATAGGGATACTTAACAAAGCGAATACAAACGAACCTTATAACTTCAACTACAAAGGAAGAATTTTTGACGAAGTAACAACTATGGATTACCTAGGAAGCACATTCACCGATGATGGTAAAATCGACCTAGAAATAACCAACAAAATCAGAAAAACCAACATAGCATACTACTCATTAAACAAAACTATATTTGGAAAAAAAGAGATAAACAATGGAAATAAATTGAAAATCTACAATACCATCATATCCCCAATATTGACATACTCCAGTGAAACTTGGACTATCCATAGTAAGCATAAACCCAAACTGACTGCCACTGAAATGAGAGTACTGAGAAAAATTGCAAATGTATCTAAAAGAGACCACATAAGAAATGAAGACATAAGAGAAATGCTACAGCAGGAATCAATTTGCACGAAAATAGAAAATAAGCAGTTAGATTGGTTTGGACACCTTCGCAGAGTGCCGAATGAAAGAATAGCTAGGAAAGTAATGGATGCCAAAAATAACAGAAAAAGAAAGAGAGGAAGACCCAGACAAACATGGCTAGAACAAATTATCAACATAGGAAATAACAGGGGCAAAACGCTAAACGAAATGAAAGAGGACGCCAGAGACCGGAAAAACTGGAAACTATGGATAAGAAACAAACCAAAGAACCACCCGACACCCGTTTAGGGTATAAGGGCTATGCAGAAGAAGACAATAACATATGGGATTTTATAGAATTTATTTTTGCCTGCGGGTTGGTTTTGGCACTTTCCTTTTTCATTTCTCATAAAACATCTTCACTGTTTTGCAATGTTTGCATGCTTCTTTTTAATTGCAACATATTTTTTAAATATGTCTACAAAACCAACATTTGCAGTGCTGTTAGTAATGATAAATGATCTAGAAACTTTGTTTTTAGTTTTTCGTATATTAATCAAGACAAAATTGGGCTTCTCTTCTATGTCTTCGTTCAAAAGATTAACGAATTCGTCTGCCCGACATGCCCCTGCAACACCTAGTACCATAAATACCTAAAAAAATACAAAAATATTAGTTATAGATTTTCATTAATTTGACAGCTGCTGACGTACCTTGGTTAATAAATAAATTTCATCTGGGGCATCAGTTAAAAAGTGGTTAATCTCTTCGCGTGTAAACACAATCGATTTTTTGGCTGATAACCATCGTTTTTGCGCTTCAAGAATGTGTGTAGTCAAAAATACTTCGAAATGTCTTCATGGTCATTTATTGAAATTGTTGTTCGTAACATTGAGTACTCACACCACAAGCTTGAAGGGGATTTAAGCTTTTAAGAACGTTCCAGAAAATAGGCCAGAAGCACGTTTTCTTCAATCGATCTAACTTTCTTTTCCTCGCACCACTGTTTAAATGCTTTGTACATTGCTTCGTAACGAATTTTGGATTTTTCTGGATATAACTGCAAGGATGCAGCTTTTGCCACGTTATTGATATCAAAATCATTTACTTTGTCAACTTCACCACTAATTATTACCGTTTCCATTATCTTTAGTCACAATGATAATGTCTGACAATGACAATTGATATTGTTTATGTTTTTCTACAAATGACAAACGGTTACTATATCGTAGTACCAATGCAAAGACCACTGATGAAGTTTCTCTAACAAATATTTGGAACAAACTCATAAAAATATATGTTAATAGATAATCTAATGTGTTGAGTGAAAAAAATAATATACTTTACACAGGAAGTAAGGATTTACTCTACCTCACCTTTTTAAGTCCCTCGCTAACGCTCGGGATTCAAACAATGCTCGGTAGAGTAAATCCTATTTACTTCCCTCGTAAAGTAATATACTATTGTTCTGCTTGTCAAAAGGCAGTAGAATGAAAAACATGCCCCCCTAAAACGGCCCATGACCAACGCACATTGACAGCTTTTGTTAAGGAAGAATTTAATAACTGGGCCAAAGCATTAGAACGATTTAAAATACACGAAAGCTCGCGCATTCATAGGGCGGCTACTTTAACGTTGACTTCAATAGATAAAGGTACCAATGTACAAACGTTGATTCTAAGGCTAAAATAAAGAAAATGCAGGATGCTAGAATTTGTTTGAAGACAATTTTCACCATTATCCGATACCTGGCTGTGCAGGACCTGTCATTAAGAGGACACACCGATGAAAGATCCAATTTTCTGCAGCTTGTTTAGAAGATGTTGGCGAATTGAAATCTTGGCTATCCAGGTCTAAAAAATAATATTTTAGATATCTTCAGAAAATACCTGCTTTCACCTACCTGAGTTACTTATACTGCCGACTTGCTTCAACTCACCTCGGTATGCCTCGTTTCTATCCAAACTGCTGCACACCTCTGCCACAAAACACCGATCACCAACTAGACCGTTTTCCACTCGTTGCAACCCAAGAAGCTAGCAGACCATCACTCCTTATTGAACTCCAACCCAGCTGTCAGTACTAGAACCTTCCTGTATCCAAATCCTTCCTGGTAAGTAGCCTTCCAGTCAAAGTGGTAACCTTAAAGTATTCCTCCTTATGTCCTAGTATCTCCATACACGACGTCCACAACCAGTATGTCTGCAACCCCTAATAGCTCCACCTTCTGCTGCAAGCAAGCTGGCTCTCGTCCGATGGTCCTCAGTATTCAATCCCAGCCTTCAACAGTTACTTCTTTTGCTACAAGCCAGCTAGTCCTCGTCCAAATAGTGCTAAGTCCCTCAGGCGTAGTACTCGAAAACTCCAAATGTCATCAACAATCCAAATTATGTAAATATCAATGAATTGTAATCCAACTCCAATTAAACTATGTCCAAATCTGTCTTCTTACTTCTATGTCTTGTTATTTAGCTCCAGTTTACCATCTCTTCATTTTTTTAAATCATATTATTATTATTCTTCTTGTACTTCACGTTCTTATACCTTGCATATTATTAGTAAACCCTTTTAAATTGATTGTAGTAAAATTAAATTAAGAGCACATTTATAGTTTTATTCTCACCAAACATAAAATTTTGCATCTGTTTTTCAAAGTTGTTATTTCAATAATTAACCCAATTTTTATTGCTATCCTAGACTACCATTATTCCTACCTACATGTTATAAATAAATTTGAATGGTGCTCACTTTATAAATTGTTACAAATAGAATTTTATTCTGTCATATGCAACATTCAACTTTGTATTTATTGATAATTCTTGTTACCATCATCAAGTAGTACTCATTATGTAATAACTTTCTTTTAAAATGTACTTTGAATCTTTGAGTTTCAATTATTATTCAATTAAATAAGCAATCTTTAACACAATTTTTCACATCTTATCATTTCAGTATAATTACTGTTTTGAACTTTTCATTTTAGATTAATGTAAATAAATAACCGTATTTAATGTAATACATGGCCTCTATATACCATAGCAATATAAACGTGTGGTGTACCTGCGTCTCTATATCTTTTCATCGGCACTGATTGAGCACATGTCGCCCACAATCGGAACGCCTCATTTATACCGCAACGATAAGCATACGCATTTATCAGTGAATGCAAGTTCGAATCCCACCGGCTGCAATGTTTTTTTTAATTCCCAAATTCAAGTAATTCGTATAAATCGGTATTTTTTTACCATAATTCGATCTAGCAAAAGTTGGTTTTCTTGCGTTGAAAACATTTTCTTTTGTAACTTTTATGTACTATGCAAGACAAAAAAACTGGGACAGTTAGTATGGCCTGTTGTGAATGTGTCTGCCTTAATATGTACAGTTGCTAGATATTCCTAACTTAACCCTCAACTTGTTTAGACGTTGCTATAAATCAACATTGTTATAACAAATGTAATTATTTTAATTAGAATAAGATCTATGTGGTGCGCTCAAAAGCTAGTAAAGACATGTCAATATGTTAAAGTAACACAACAAATAATTACATTATGTGTAGTAACATGAAAATAGAAGTTCTATACTCGCAGCCACACTGTCACCCCGTCTTGTAGTAATCAATATATTTAAAACGCGAAGCTTTTTCTGTCGGCACCTAGTAAAATGTGCCTATGACGGCCCCTATCTATGATGGCCCACCAGCTACCTTTTTAAATAGCGCGCGCTCATCGCCCTACCACCGTGCTAGACTTGTGCAACAAGTGCATTTGTCAGTAGTTATCAACTTTCAGACACGTGCACACTGTGGGATTGAAACTATAAAATAAAGTTGAAATTGGTAAGTCTAGATCTAACAAAATAGACTTGATATTTAGTATTTTGCTTCTACTATAAGCTTAGCTGACAACTGCTTTTTATGTGTAAAGTAGATTTGCATATTGCGCGTCGATTGATGTACTTGAATTTAGGGTTAGAGTACACAAAACCGTAGTTACCAGGTTTTAAGTAGATCTATGCGCAACTGCCTATGATGGAGCCCCAAGGGTTTTCTAATGATGGACTAGGGGGCCATCATAGGAAAGCGAATGTAATGTATGGTACTTACACTTACTCAAACTATAACTATTAGGGATTTTAGTATTTGCAGACATGGCTACCTCAAAGAGGCAACAATGGGAGGAACGTGATATGGAAGAAGCTCTTAAAAGCGTTCGAGAAGAAAGCATGGGCTTTAAGCTGGCGGCCAAAACCTTTAATGTCCCGAAAACTACGTTACGAAGAAAATTTTCTACGCAACAGGGAAGTTCTAAGGGTGACTTAGGAGGGCGAAGACCAACATTCTCATATATAATATGAACGAGTCTGGTTTAACGACGGTACAAAAGAAATCCCAAAAAATCTACGCTGTCAAAGGTCGCAAACAAGTTGGTGCTCTTAGTAGCGCAGAACGCGAAGCCGGACAACTCGGCGCGGGGCCAGCTCGGCGCCGGGACAACTCGGAGCGGAGCCATCTCGGCGCCAGCCAACTCGGCGCGTGGCCATCTCGGCGCCGAATTCAAATTTGCAAACTACATTGTGCACTACGCAAGAAAATTATTATCAAAAAATAATAAATAAAGTGATCGCCAAAAAGCTTTCATCAGATGAAAAAAAAATTATTAAGAATTTCTTGGAAAATCAAACACTGAGGTGGTTGCAAAGTGATTACAAATGGGCCAAACAAAAGTTGTTGACTTCCGTTATCAGTAAAATTTTACGGTTTTTTTAAAATAATTACAAAGCATGCATTTACAAGTCAAGATAGAGACACATTTTACGAAAAAAAGTTTTCTGGCCTTGAGATTGTTCAGTCAGCTAAAACTACCACACAATATGAAATCTCATTGAAATCTTGCTTAAATTCCGAAAATAGCACTTTTTGGTTTTACACAATTTTGAAAAACGCCATTTTTTAAGTAAAGTGCTTTTTATATGACAAATATTTCTTTAATGTTTATTTTGCAAATCAAACAAGTTTATTTAAAAAAAATTTTTTTTATTATAAATAAAAAACTTTTGAAAAATGTTTGTTTTTCCATAGCCATCTTTGTTAAAAGTAAAATTCTTTGATGTGGGACCTAAACATAAAAGATAATGTGAGAGATCAAAGCTGGCAGAGAATTTTGAAATTTGGTATAGGAACCTAGATGTTGATTCTAAACAACTTCTCTTAATAACTTTTTGTCGTATTTGCTACATAAAAGACAGGCTACTCTACAGTAATAGTTGTTTACCTAACAAGTTCGTAATTTTCCCGAATGAACACTTTGTTTGCAGCACGACCGAAGGGAGTGCTGCATGTAGTGCGAATTCGGGAAAATTCTTTCCGAAGGAGTTAGGTACAATGTTTTTTGTAACGAATAACTTCAAATATTTTAAAAAATTAAAAAAATATTATTAGTGTTTTACTAATTTACTCAGTTGACAGCACAAATCACTAAACTTTTATACCTATCCTACGCACCTGTTAGTTTTTGTCGACGTTTACAGCGCCTCTGGTTTTTGCAGGCTCAATTAAACCAACGCGGGACACTCCTCTATATAATAAAGGAGAACGATCCAGACGTGTGTGTCCCGAGGGCCCCCTTGGAGAGGGGCAGAACCCCGAGTGACCCCTTAGAGATGGGCGGAGCCCCGAGGGCCGCCTTGGAGAGGGGCGAAGCCCAAGGGCCCCCTTGGAGAGGGGCAGAGCCCCGAGGGCTCTCTTCGAGAGGAGCGGGGCGCTGAAGGACCCCTTGGAGAGGGGCGGAGCCCCAACGGCCCGCTTGAAAATGGGCAGAGCCCCGAGGGCCCCCTTGGAGAGGGGCGGAGACCCAAAGGTCCCCTTAGAGATGGGCGGAGCCCCGAGGGCCGCTTTGGAGAGGGGCGAAGCCCCTAGGGCCCCCTTGAAGAGGGGCGGATCCCCGAGGGCTCCCTTGGAGAAGAGCGGAGCCCTGAAGGACCCCTCGGAGAGGGGCGGAGCCCCGAGGGCCCGCTTGGAGAGGGGCGAAGCCCCAAGGGTCCCTTTGGAGATGGGCGGAGCCCCGAGGTTCCCCTTGGAGAGGGGCGGAGCCCTAGAGGCCCCTTTGAAAATGGGAGGAACACCAAGAGCCCCCTTGGAGATGGGCCAACGTAATAGGCCTAAAAATGGTGGTAAATTAAATAGAATAGACCGCGCAATAGCCCGTTTATTATAAAAATTTACAAAAAACACAATTCCCCTAGTTTTTGTTGAAAAGTAAAAAACACCGCAGTGCGGGAAAAGTAACTTTCGGCGTATCGGAAATGACCGGGAAATATGAATTTTGAAGTCATGAGTACAAAAAATAGTTTTTTTGAAAACTTTTAAGGCATACTTGATTTTTTAAAACTGAAATGCTGTTAGAAATTTGCCTTTAACCAACCAGGGCTGAACCCCAAAAAATGAAAATTTAAATCGAGAATTTTTTACCTTTTACAAGAGCCGTTTCACAGTGTGTCCAAGATAAGGAGGGCCAGTATGGGGATCTCGGTAATTGTAAGAGATACAAATTTGGTTAAATAGGAAGAAAGTTGCGCAATTAAAGGACTAACAAAATTACGCCTAGAAATCCTTGATATGATTTTTTGTTTTTGAATTATCTCAAAAAAACCGAATTTATGGATTTTCTATTTTATTATATTCTGGCGTTAATATTAAAGTTAGAGCGAAACTGATTAAACTTCTTTGAAGCAGCTTTTAGTGGACTTAATGATTGCGTTATCAAATTTTTTATCCGACGTTTCGTCTTCGAGAAACCATCATCAACTTCATTTTTTTAAATACGGTCCTGGTTTTTTATGCCAAATTTGTGAAGTCCTTTTTATTCTGAATTCAAGAATGTACCACATGTTATGGTTTAATTACGTTTCGAGCTTTTTTTATCATCACCAGAAAATTTTTAAGATACGGACCTGCATTTCTCATAATTTTGTAAAAATAAGTTCACACAGTAAGTTAGGCGTTTTTAGATGCCTTTAAAATATTGAAATGCACATCATAATGTCATAATTCTGATACATTAATCTAATAACCAACCAATAACTATTAACAATAAATAACAAATAAATGAACAAAAGATAGACAGAAAGAATAACAAAACGAACATCGAAACAATTTAATAGGTATTAAATTTACAGAAGGTATTCAAAAAAGTTGCCATCATTCTCTAGGCATAAATAACGTCTTCTAACTGTAGAATCTAAAACATTATTCAGCAATACTGGCGTTATACTTTGAAAGGCTTCAAGAACCAATCTTCTAAGTTCTTCTTCTGTTTCGAAGTTTCAAAACTTTGAATACCTATTACATTGATTCAATGCTCGTTTTGTTATTCTTTTTGTCTATATTTTGTTCATTTATTTGTTGTTTATTGTTAATAGTTATTGGTCGGTTATTAAATTAATGTATCAGAATTATGACATTATGATGTGCATTTCAATATTTTAACGCCCAACTTACTGTGTGAACTTATTTTTACAAAATTATGAGAAATGCAGGTCCGTATCGTAAAAATTTTCTGGTGATGATTAAAAATAGCTCGAAACGTAATTAAAACATAACATGTGGTACATTGTTGAATTCAGAATAAAAAGGACTTCACAAATTTCGTATTAAAAAACCAAGACCGTATTTAAAAAAATGAAGTTGATGATGGTTTCTCGAAGACGAAACGTTGGATAAAAAATTTGATAACGTAATCGTTAAGTCCACTAAAAGTTGCTTCAGGAAAGTTTAATCAGTTTTGCTCTAACTTTAATATTAACGCCAGAAAAAAATAAAATATAAAATCCAAAAATTCGGTTTTTTTGAGATAATTCAAAAACGAAGAATCCTATCAAGGATTTCTAGGCGTAATTTTGTTAGCCCTTTAATTGCGCAACTTTCTTCCCATTTAACCAAATTTGTATCTCTTACAGTTACCGAGATCCCCATACTGGCCCTCCTTATCTTAAACACACTGTATACAGGGTAATTTTTAAGTTGATTCTTTCCTTTTGCCAGGATATAAAGCTAAAAAAAGTAAGCCATTTACCACTTTTGCGAAATATTAAAACTAACGGAGGTACAAGGTGTTAAAGTTTCAAAGTATGAACTAAAATTACTTAACGAAAATTAAACTAAACTTAATCTAACTTAAATGATCAAATTATCAGCATTCGCTTCTACACACACATTCCGCGTATAAGAGCGCTGCGGCAGCGGCATTTTGACGACACTCCCAGTAAATAATAAGCATATTCACTCATTCATTATTTCTATAAACATGAACCATTATTGTAGCATTAACATTAAGAAAATTAGAATGGAAAACTAGTTGACAGATCATTGCTTGACATCAGAGATAAACAAAAATAAAATTGTCCAGCCGCCTTTGCGCCAAAGTTTAGTTTTTAATTTGAAACTTTAACACCCTGTACCTCCGTTAGTTTTGATATTTCGGAAAAGTGGCAAATAAAAAAAATACTTATTTTTTTAGCTTTATTTCCTGGTAAACGGAAAGAATCAACTTAAAAATCACCCTGTATATAAATATATACCGTCTGTTCTATAAAAAGGCCCGCCTTCTAGCTACTTTATTATTTATTTTAGACCCAATAAACCTTATATCAAATCAAATGGCACATAAAAACCTACATTTTAACACTATCAAAATTTTTGTATCTTCAATTGTTTCCGAGTGGTGACGTCACGTGCAATTTTTTTAAATGACACTGTATATATTTTTTAACATTTTCTGGTAGAGGTTTTTTTCTCTTTTCAATAATATAAATATTTTATGCCCTTACATAAGAAAATTTTCGAGAAAAATTAAAAAACTTTTTTATCGGTGGGAGGCCACCATACAAAACTATAAACAAAAGTGTAACTCAGAAAAACAAAACAATAAACACTTTAGATTATTCTGAAATCTGACAGTTAAAGCGTTTGGCTACTATTTGTTTTGTTTTTCTGAGTTACACTTTTGTTTACAGTTTTGTATCATGGCCTCCCACTGTGAAAAAGTTTTGTAATTTTTCACGAAATTTTTTTTATGCAAGTGCATGAAATATTTATATTGTTGAAAAGAGAAAAAAAACCTCTACCAGAAAAAGTCAAAAAATATATACCGTGTCATTTAAAAAAATTGCACGTGACGTCACCACTCTGAAACAATTGAAGATAAAAATTTTTTGATAGTGTTAAAATGTAGGTTTTTATGTGCCATTTGATTTGATATAAGGTTTATTGGGTCTAAAATAAATAATAAAGTAGCTAGAAGGCGGGGCCTTTTTTATAGAACAGACTGTATATAAAAAAATATTGGTAATGTTTACATTTCACTTTATACAGGATAACAGCTTGTTCGAAAACCTATTTAGCCCGTATTAGATATATTGAGTGATTTTTACTTAGTTAAAAGTGGCGTTTTTCGAAGTTGTGTAAATCCAAAAAGTACAATTTTCGGAAATTAAGCAAGATTTCCATACGATTTTTATTATGTGTTAGTTTTAGCTAACTCAACAATGTCAAGGTCAGAAAACAACTTTGTTTCGTAAATGTTGTCCCTATCTTGGGTAGTAAATGCAATTTTCGTAATTATTTTTAAAAAATGTTGAATTTTACTGATAACGGAAGTCACGTGGCTCATTTGTAATCACTTTGCAATTATCTCTGGTCGCTAGTGTTTGATTTTCCAAGAAATTCTAAATATTTTTTTTCATTTGATGCCAGCTTGTTGGCGATCACTTTTTTTATTATTTGTTTATAATAATTTCTTATGTAGTGCACACCTTTAGTTTGCGAATTTAAATTCGGCGCCGAGATGGCCTCGCGCCGAGTTGGCTGGCGCCGAGATGGCCCCGCGCCGAGTTGTCCCGGCGCCGAGCTGGCCCCGCGCCGAGATGGCGGCGCCGAAGTGGCGGCGCCGAGTTGTCCTAGACCCCGCAGAACGTGGTCAACATGTGACCGTAGTCTGTTCCATGAATGCCATTGGAACGTTTGTACCGCCGGCTCTAATTTTTCCCCGACAAAGGATGAAGGAGGAACTCATGAATGATGCACCTCCTGGATGCATATATTTTGTCCAAGAAAAAGGTTGGATGACCACCGAAATTTTTTCTAAGTGGTTAAAGCATTTTTTGAGGTATACGAAGGCATCCAAGGACAACAAGGTTCTGTTACTACTAGACGGCCATGGCAGTCACAAGGGCCTTGAAGCTCTAGAGTTTGCAAAAGAGAACGGCATTATTATATTCTGTTTCCCAGCCCATTGTTCTCATCATCTCCAACCTTTGGACGTTGGATTCTTCAGGCCACTTCACACTTACTACGGCCAAGAAATCGAACTGTGGTTGCGCCAGAACCCGGAGAAAGCAGTAACACAATTTAAAATAGCAAGCCTGTTTAACCGACCTTATTTAAAAAGTGCACTGCCTTTGAACGCAATAAATGCCTTCAAAAAAACAGCAATACAACCTTTTAACCCAGATGTGTTCGACGATTGGGAGTTTGCTCCATCACTTACAACAGACAGACAACTTCCGGACAATCAATGTGAAAATTATGAAAATCAACCACAGCAATCAGAAAATGTTTAGCAACCAGGACCATCCGCTCAGAGCTCGCCATCATCCTCAGCAGGAGTTCTCGACATCTCAATAAAAGATATTTGTCCTCCTCCTTCAGCTGGAGCAGTGACAGGCCAGAAAAAGGGCAGAAAACGTGGAAAAACAGGATATTTGAATTCAACGCCAGAAATTGAAGAACTAAAGGAAAAGGCAGGTGAAAAGCTAGCCAAAGCAAGGAAACAACACTCCAGGAAAGCAAAAAAGCAGATTTTTACTCAAAGTCAAAACAGTTCCAGTGATGAAGATGAACTTGCCCTTCAAGAATTTTTGGGGGAAGATGACGACTCTGATGATCCACCTTGCATTTATTGCAACGAATTATATTCCCAGTCGCGGTCCAGAGAAAAATGGATTCGTTGCCAGGCATGTAAGTCTTGGTGCCACATTGACTGCGCTGGTGTCGACGATAGAATCAAAAGATTTGTGTGTGAAGTGTGTATTTAATTTTTTTTTTGTTACCTATTTTACTTACTTTCATATATAGTGTCTTTTGTGCAATTTTAGTTCAGTCAGAATAAGTTTTTCGTTTAATAAATATTTGAAATTATGAAAAATATACACTTTTTTAATGAATAACCTGAAGGGTCCGTCATATGCGCATATGTGCCTATGATGGCCCCTTTGCAGGTTTTTCACAAAAAACATATGTAATTTCACCATATACTTTTTTATGAAAAAGTACTTGCCCACTACAATCTACAACATATGAGAAGCAACTAGGTACCCAGCAGAACTCGGTAAGTCCATAAGTAAGAAAAATATGAGGCAGTTTCCTTAAGGGGTGCAATTCGCATTATTTGGGCTAAAATCGGTAATATTTCAGTGCTATTTTGGCGTCCCTTGCCACTTGCGCCTGTAGGCGTAGGCATACTCGGCCTATACCTAGTTACGGCCCTGCTGGTAAGTCAGTCCGTGTTACAAGCTGCAACTTTTTTGTCGTGCTGTATTTTAAGTAAATCCGTTATAATTGAAAGAAGACGAATGGTACATTAGAATAAGACAATGATATTGAGTAACCAACTTCACTTTGCTTTATCGTACGTCAAACGCGTTCGTAACCCTACTTTCCACTTCCTTTTACGATAAAGGAAGTATTGGATTCAACCCAAAAATTCGAAATTGAATTTTCAACAGATCTTCACGTTTTAGAGTCCCCTGATCCCAAAAGACATGTTTCGGCTAATTGGTCTGTGTATCTGTCTGTGTGTCTGTCTGTGAACAGAATATCTCAAAAACGGAAAGAGGTATGGCGTTGAAACTTCACATATAAAAGTTTTGTATACTGTGTAGATGAGACAGCAAGCTTTTGAAGAAAATCGCATAACCGGACGTAGGTGTTTACTCTTGACGATCAAAACTCCTTGGATATGGAATCAGTTCTACGCGAAGAACGCAAACTTGTTTTGATGGCAACAACCGTGAACGATGAACCATTTAATCCATTTAATTGCTATCAATTATTGTCTCGATTTTCATCGTTACGGAAAATAAAAAGGATCATTTCCTATTGCATGCGGTTCGTGCACAACTGTCGCAACGCTACTACACGGCGATTCGGGTCCATCACTGTAGGTGAACAACAAAGGGCCCTAAATCTATTAATTAAACATGTTCAGCACATATCGTTTCGTGATGATATTCGAAGATTGAATTCAAATCAGCAATGCTCCAAGCCAATTAGAACACTCGCTCCATTTCTTGATTGCGAAGGAATTGTCAGGGTGGGCGGTCGTTTAGCTCATGCTAATATTTCCTATGGCAGTAAACACCCTTTTCTATTGCCCAAAAATCACAATCTGACCGAGCTGATTATAAGTCAATTCCACGAAGATTATTTCCATCCCGGACCTCAGACGTTACTTTATCTATTGAGGCAACAGGTTTGGATCATAGCTGCTAAAAGCGCAATTCGTTGTTGTTTCGAAATGCAATCGCTGTTTTCGCGTTAACCCCCAATCGGTCACACATCCAATGGGGAATCTTACCCAAATTAAACCATTCGCAGTCGTAGCAGTTGATATGGGTGGCCCATATCATATCAGGTTAGGTAGACGTCGGGGTCTTGCGTCACAAAAGGCTTACATATGTTTGTTTGTACGTTTTGCTACTAAATGCCTGCATCTAGAATTAGTTTCGGAATTATCAACCGATGCGAATTAGTTTCGGAATTATCAACCGATGCATGTCTGGCAGCGTTGCGCAGGTTCGTCGCTCGGCGGGGCCGTTGTTCCTCCATTTTTAGTGATTGCGGAACTAATTTTATCGGTGCCAATAGAAAACTTATTAAATTCATTAAGGACACGGTCGAGTATGAAAACATTTCCTGGTCATTTGACCCACCTTCGGCCCCTCACATTGGAGGGGTCTGGGAAGCAGGAATCAAGTCAGTGAAATCCCATCTGGTTAGAGTGATAGGCGATCAAATTCTGACCTACGAGGAATTTATCACGGTACTCGTACAGATCGAAGCTATCTTAAATTCTCGCCCCCTTTGCTCGCTTAGTGCAGACCCCAACGATCTTGCAGTGTTAACACCGGGGCATTTCTTAACTCTCGAACCACTTTCCGCTGTCCCAGACGAAGATCTGACCAATCTAAAAATCAATCGTCTGGATCGATGGCAATTCCAACGCATGCACCAGGATTTTTGGCGGCGATGGCATTCGGAGTATTTACAAACACTCCAACAGCGTTCGAAGTGGTTAAATCCCACCAAAAACCTGGAACCGGGGCTAGTAGTTCTGATTAAAGACAATTCCGCTCCGGCTCTGCAGTGGCGTATCGGCAGGGTGGAAAAGGTGCATCCTGGTATGGATGGAGTGGTGCGAGTAGTCACGGTTAAAACGACTAGTGGTAGCGTTCAGCGCCCGGTGGTTAAATTATGCCCTTTGCCTTCCCAGTAACCATCACCGATCTTGGATGGAAAAAAGCATGGCCTTTTTGGTGTGCGGAATGTTTGATATTTAGCTTTTAATCATATTAGTTTAAATATAGGGACATGAAGGTCAATAAAACAGCCAAATATATTTTTCTTCAGCTGATTATAATCAGCATTAGTAACGTTTCGTTATATAAATAACTTCTTCAGACAAATTAATTGAAATAATATATGTAGTAATAAAACATTATCTGGAAATGAGAGACAGGTTAGAATTTTACAAGCAGAGATACCCATTAAAAAACCTTACCTTTGAAATCAAATAATTCATATTTCAAATATATCAAATATAAAATATTGTAATAGGTGGTACATTATGAAAAATTAACAATCTGGAAATGAGAGAATAAGGTTAGAATTTCAAAAAGACAATATGCAATAATATATTCTTACCAATAAGTAAAAATTAATATGTGGGGAGGAATTAACACTCCCCCGCATTGTTGTTAAATAGTTAGGCATAGGATGGAAAGCGAAAACTAAATTTCAAACAATCTTAAATTATTTACGCAAAATGGACGTCATATCAATTATTAGATCTGAGAGCATGCCAGATGGGCAAATTCCCAATGGTTAAAAGTTAAATAGCTAGAAGATATCCCAAAATCTAAAAAGCAATATAAGTAAAAATTATTAATTAAATATGAGAGAATTAATATACTAGTATAACTTGAATTAAAGAGATATAAATTAAAGAAGATTATAGTAAATAGAATGCAAATTATCAATGTCAGTTTTGTAATTAATCGAATTTGGGTTTTTTTTAATTTCGATCATTTCATAAAGTAAACGTTTATGCAAGTTATTTTCCGTTTGCAACACTTTAGGAGAGTTGAAATTAAAATTGTGATAAAAATCGTATGAATGGTCGGATAGTGCTGTGCTAGATTTGTTAGGAGTTAAGACTTTTGTTTTTACAGAAGTCCTGTGCTGAGCAATTCTTTTTTTTAATAATTGTTTAGTTTGACCAATATAATTGGCATTACAATCATTACAATCTATTTGGTATACTATATTAGATTCAGAAAGAAGAGGAGTTTTATCTTTTAATTTATTAAAAAAATTTTGACCTATTGTATTATGATTTTTAAAAGCAACATTGTAGTTATAGGATTGTAAAATTTGTTTTATGCTTTGTGATATTTTAGGTATGAAAGGAATGGAAATATAATTTGTATTTTGAGTATATTGATAATTATTAAATTCTTGACCTAAGCAGTTAGGGTATAAATCATATGTTAAATTATTATTTAATGTGTGTTTAAATTTAATTTTATTTAATCTTTTTTTAATGTTAGAGTTAATGAATTTAGTAGGGTAGTTATTTTTTATTAATATTTTTTTAATTATAGAGATATTTTCTTTGTGAAATTTATTAGATGAAAGTAATATTGCTCGATCTGTTAAATTATTAATTACACTAATTTTATATTTTAAGGATGTTTGTGAATTGTAATTTAAATATCTGTCTGATTTCAGAAAAGATAATTTAACAGATCGAGCAATATTACTTTCATCTAATAAATTTCACAAAGAAAATATCTCTATAATTAAAAAAATATTAATAAAAAATAACTACCCTACTAAATTCATTAACTCTAACATTAAAAAAAGATTAAATAAAATTAAATTTAAACACACATTAAATAATAATTTAACATATGATTTATACCCTAACTGCTTAGGTCAAGAATTTAATAATTATCAATATACTCAAAATACAAATTATATTTCCATTCCTTTCATACCTAAAATATCACAAAGCATAAAACAAATTTTACAATCTTATAACTACAATGTTGCTTTTAAAAATCATAATACAATAGGTCAAAATTTTTTTAATAAATTAAAAGATAAAACTCCTCTTCTTTCTGAATCTAATATAGTATACCAAATAGATTGTAATGATTGTAATGCCAATTATATTGGTCAAACTAAACAATTATTAAAAAAAAGAATTGCTCAGCACAGGACTTCTGTAAAAACAAAAGTCTTAACTCCTAACAAATCTAGCACAGCACTATCCGACCATTCATACGATTTTTATCACAATTTTAATTTCAACTCTCCTAAAGTGTTGCAAACGGAAAATAACTTGCATAAACGTTTACTTTATGAAATGATCGAAATTAAAAAAAACCCAAATTCGATTAATTACAAAACTGACATTGATAATTTGCATTCTATTTACTATAATCTTCTTTAATTTATATCTCTTTAATTCAAGTTATACTAGTATATTAATTCTCTCATATTTAATTAATAATTTTTACTTATATTGCTTTTTAGATTTTGGGATATCTTCTAGCTATTTAACTTTTAACCATTGGGAATTTGCCCATCTGGCATGCTCTCAGATCTAATAATTGATATGACGTCCATTTTGCGTAAATAATTTAAGATTGTTTGAAATTTAGTTTTCGCTTTCCATCCTATGCCTAACTATTTAACAACAATGCGGGGGAGTGTTAATTCCTCCCCACATATTAATTTTTACTTATTGGTAAGAATATATTATTGCATATTGTCTTTTTGAAATTCTAACCTTATTCTCTCATTTCCAGATTGTTAATTTTTCATAATGTACCACCTATTACAATATTTTATATTTGATATATTTGAAATATGAATTATTTGATTTCAAAGGTAAGGTTTTTTAATGGGTATCTCTGCTTGTAAAATTCTAACCTGTCTCTCATTTCCAGATAATGTTTTATTACTACATATATTATTTCAATTAATTTGTCTGAAGAAGTTATTTATATAACGAAACGTTACTAATGCTGATTATAATCAGCTGAAGAAAAATATATTTGGCTGTTTTATTGACCTTCATGTCCCTATATTTAAACAATCTGCAGTCAGCCGTTATCGTATAAACTAAATTAATACATATTAGTTTAGTTTATTTCATTAGTAATTCTTAATACAAGTATATAGCTGTACATAAATTTAGTGTAGTTTGTAATTCTACCTAGCGGTAAGTTTACCCACTATTGGTGGAACGTCGAGTTATGGGGCTTGCTGTCCCCTCTCCTGCCACCTCTAAGTGTTGGGTCGGTGGCCCACATTGGGGGAAGATAAACTTAAGAAGAGTTGGTGAACGGTCGTTGAACTGATCCCGTTTTTTCGTGTGTAATCGCTCGTTTATATCGTTTTGTGCTCCTGGAGTCACGGATCAATCGACGTGTCACCCCACATGTGAGCCCTCCTTTATGGCCCTCAAGGTAAGTCCATATACAAACTTCTACTTCGCGTGGGTATTATTGACTCGTACGCTCTCCGTCTAGGTAGAATTAATTTAGTTATTAATTGCCCTGGAGACAGATACACCCGGTATATTATTACATTTTTGAATGCAGCTTAAAATTTTAGAAAAAATTTGTCTCTTGAACTGACACTCTAGGGGAGACTGTTGTATACTGGGACAGGTTGCATACTGGGACAATTCAAATTTCCCGCAAAATAAGTTCAGGAAAAATACGCATTAATTAGAGTGACATTTACGTGTACTGCCCTCTATTATCAGTTAAAAATATTATCAGCAAATTGTTTAGTTTGTCTGAAACCGGCGAACATCTAATTTCTAAGAAGCAAAGTTTTTGTTTTTGTGTCGAAATCGAGTCGAATATCGACGTTATTTACCAAAAGATATATGTGAAAATTTTTCTACATATCGCCTAAAGTGTTTACAAGGTAAGCTGAGATCAATATTGCTCATATTTACGTTTCTGTTGACAACATAAATTCATAACCTAAAAAAGGTATAGTGTTGTATATTGGGACACAATTATGGGGTGCATACTGGGACTGTCCCACTATAAACCCCACTGTTTATAATGGCAAAACAATTGAATTGTGCATAGTGGGACTGCAATGGACAGTAGTTATTTTGGCCAGACAATTGTATTATATTATTTAAATAATGTTTTATGGTTTGACTAGGTATAATGCTGAATTTTATTTTTAATAAAATACCTTACGTATTATTTACGTATGTGTAATATGGTTAAGTTAAGGTTACTTTGGTCCTACATATAAGAGCATAGATAACAGATGTTTCTTTTTGGTTGCAGAAAATGGATAACAAAAAAAGGGTTAGGAAAACTAACAAATCTTATAAAGACAGTAAGCAAGCGCACTTACAAAATGCAGCCAAGATGAAGCAAGCTGTGTTAGCTGTAATTAATCAAAACATTAAAATCAGAGATGCTGCTGGTCAATATAAGGTCACCAAATCCGCTTTACACAGATATGTCACAAAATATAAGAGTGTCGATGAAGAGCAAAAAGCAAATTTTAGTTTCGAGAGGCATCATGGATATTCCCAAATCTTTTCGGATGACGAAGAACAGTTGCTTAGTGAATACTTGATTACTGCCGCAAATATGTGTTACGGATTATCAGTTAAAGAAACCCGGTTATTCGCCTACAGATTTGCTATCTCCAACGAAAAATCAATTCCAGAATCTTGGAGGCGAAATAAGAGTGCCGGAGAGGAATGGATGAAGCTTTTCAGAGCAAGGCACAACATAAGTCTACGAACACCTGAAGCCACCAGCTTAAGCCGTGCAACAAGTTTCAATAAACATAATGTTGGTCTATTTTTTACCAATCTGCGTCACGTGATTGAAAAATATGGTTTTAATCCTAATCATATATACAACTGCGATGAAACCGCAGTTACAACTGTACACAGGCCCCCAAAAATCATGGCCCCGTGTGGTCAAAAGCAAGTAGGTAAGGTGACCAGCGCCGAGAGAGGAGTATTAGTCACAATGTGTGCCACTATCTGTGCTAATGGTACTTATGTACCGCCATTTTTCATTTTCCCGAGGAAAAACTTTAAACTGCACATGCTTAATGGTGCACCACCTGGGTCAAAAGGTGCAGCAAACCCCAGTGGCTGGATGACTGGAACAAACTTTTTGGAGTATTTGAAGCACGTTGCAGATGCAGTACATTGTAATGCAGATAACAAGATATTAATAATACTAGATAACCATGAGAGCCATATGGATGTTAGAGTACTACAATATTGCAAGATAAACGGTATTGTATTGGTTACATTACCACCACATTGTAGCCACAAACTCCAGCCACTCGACGTGACCTGTTTCGGTCCGTTTAAGGGATACTACAATAAAGCCATGGACGAATGGTTGCTCAATCATCCAGGTATTCCAGTTACTTTGTACAATATAGCGGATATAGTTGGAAAATCTTTTGCAACCGCGTTCACACCAACCAACATAATTAAAGGATTCCAGCACACAGGGATCTGTCCTTTTAATTCCGAAATATTTCAGGAATCAGACTATTTGTGTTCGTTTGTTACAAATCGTACAGAGCCTGATGCTAAGAATTCTACGAATGATCCTGATATTTCTGATACAGATGGTTTGCCTTTAGATAAAGACACTGCTCAACCAGGCTGTTCCAGAGAGAATACGGAAAATAATTTGTCTTTGCAACTAACTCCTAAAAATAATATTGTTACTCCCGAATCAATAAGACCACATTTAAAAGCAGAATCCAGAAAGTTTAATCAGAAAAGAAGGAAAGTTACATCAATGATCCTAACCGACACGCCAGTGATTGAAGAAAAAAAGCAAAAAGAAGCAGATAAAATAGCCAAAGGAAACAAAAAAACACAGAAGGTAAAGGTAAAGGCTGTCACAAAAAATTTATTTGCAGACTCCAGTGACAGTGACGTGTCAATTAAAGATTTGTGTGATGACAGTTCCGATATATCGGACGAATTTGCAACGGAAGCAGATTATGATATAAATATGCATGATTTTGTTATTGTGAAATACCCATTGAAGAAGAGAATTAAATATTATGTTGGGCAAGTTGATAAAATTGATATGGCAGAGTATGTCGTCAATTATCTAAAAAAGACTGTTAATGATAAATTTTTCTTCCCAGAAAAAAGGGACGAAGATTTCATTACGAGAGATGATATTGTTATTAAACTTCCTGTTCCTTTTATTTCTGGAGGGACCGAACGAGCTTCCAAGCTATGGTGTTTTAATTATGACTTTTCTCCTTATAATATAGAATAATGTTCCTATTTGTTTAACTTCGCTTCTTGTTTGTACCTTTTATTTTATATCATTTGTTTTTTTATATTTTAGTTACCAATGTTTAGCAATGATAGCCATGTTTTTGAATAAAATATGAATTTGTATCTTTTTCGGGCTTATATTCATTTTATTTCAGCTTAACCCCATTATTATCAGGTTGTCCTAGTATGCAATGGTCCTAGTCCCACTATGAAACAGGGATTGGTTGTATAGTGGGACTTGGGCGTATAGTGGGACAAGCCTATTCTAATCCGGCTTTTCACTTTTTTCATTGTTTTAAATATTTTTTAATAATACTTTTACGCTTCCAATACAATGATTAGCTGAGAATCTGATTCAAGATTAAAATGAAGAATTTATGATCACTTGAAAAATATTGTCCCACTATACAACAGTCTCCCCTACTTATTAGCACATAATTAACGTTTAAAACCATTTTAAAAATTTAAATTTCGTCTAGCAAATTACAGAAAATCGAAAGATTTTCCCGGCTAGCTAATCATCACTTTCAATTAACTTGCAGGCAACAGGCAACAGCGTCGCAGTTTCCGAGATAAAGTTAACCTCGACGCTACGCGTCTCGGTAAACTACTTAATCTCTCGACAGTAATGAAATACTTCCCACCTCGGTATGTAATATACTATTA